>CATIWR010110944.1:0-57268 GCA_949677035.1 Omphalea diandra
ATCCAAGAGCTCTACCTCAATTTCTCTATAATTCTCACTAACCATGCATGATTAACATGTCATGAGAGGTTAATTTCAGTTGAGAAGAAGATAAACTTGCTTACCTACTGTCCCAGAATTGGAAAACCTTAGGCAGCTCACTTTTCTCCCTATTTTCTTCTTCTTCTTCTTCTTCTTCTTCTTCCTTTCTTTCTTCTTCCTTTGCTCTCTCTTTGTTTCTGGTATAACCCACATTTTTTTTCCTTAAAATCTAACCCTAATTAGCAGATATAAACTTATTATAATAATATAAAATCATGGTGCTTCATTTCCATTGGTTGGAAGTTCACTTTTTCTCTTTTAGTCCATCTTCTTCACTCCTTAAGCACCTCCATTCATCTCTCAATCCCTATATGCTCCTTATAATCTTAAATAAGTTTTATAACACCATTATTTATGATGCTATAACATGCATATAACATAAGACAATTTGCCATGCAACTATACAAACACTACATATATGTTCAAGTGTCCTAAATATAACGGTGCAAGTGTCATTGTCATGCTTTTACAAATCGCATGACTAAATGATCATTTACCTAATGCATATGTTCATGTGGGATTTCATATCATTTATACAATGAATATGTTCATGTGATAATGCCAATGAATATGGATAGGGATGTTACAGGTTGTATAAACTTCATATAGTCTACACAACCCTCCACCTAGGTTGTATAACCTCACACTTGGTTATACAACCCTCTTCAGTCTGGAACACAACTTAAAAAAAACTTTCCTCTTCTCACTCAAATTTTGTCTTTTTTTAAACTATTTTTTTTATAAGGTTTGAAGGTCTTATTGATAGAATAGGAGAAGGCCTAAAGGGTTAGGAACCTTATCCATTCCATAAATGGAATTTTGGATGAGTTTAAAATGATTTTCATGGCTCATTTTGTATTAATACTTTGTGTTCTTCTATTTTAAGTTTAATATGGTTATCAAGGTTCTATTTAAAATGATTTGATTGATGAGATTGCACTAGAGGCATGTTTAGGGTTGTTAATTAGACTAATTAATAACTCAATAAAAAAAAAGGCAAAAGTGAACCAAATATGCCTAAATATCGGATCCTAATATCTAAGCAGCTTAGTGGTGCCTAACCTTTTCCCCAAGTCATACCCAATTTTCAAACCCAATCTCTGATGGGATGAAGACGAAATAGGCCTTCTAATTTGACTTAGCTTAGGTTCAGATTTTGCCTTGCCCAAATTTTTATCCTAGCCAAAGTCAGGTGGTGACTCCATATCTCCTAGGAGTGATACTAATATATTGTCCTACTTTGGTCCCTCGTTGAACACTATTAGCAACATGGGTTCGAACTTGTGTGAAGCCTGAAGGATCCCCCATTAATTCGAATGTGTGTTATAACTTGGTGTTTCACTAATGTAAAGCCCTTGTTCTCTCGACCCCCCTCATTGGCCAATAAAAGGATGGAGTCGCAAATAAGATTCCACTTGTTTAAGCAAAAACCCGAGGCACTCATAGTGGTGACTCCATTGGGGACTTGAGATTGACTTCATGTTCAATCTATGGTTCACTTTGCCACTTTTAAACATTGTTATTGGTTGGTGCACTTGCATTCATTTAGACTAATTCTTGACCATATGCACTAAATTTGCCCTTAGAAAAACTTATAGGCCCTTCAAACTTGAGACTTAAGCTCCATTAGAGCTTAGGAAATGATAAAAAGGTCTATCAATCACAAGCCTAGTACCTTTGGGTAAATTGAAAAAGGGATCATGACAACTACCCCTAAGCTTATGTGAGCCATCAACTTTAACAACCTTTTCAACTAATAAGCACATATAGGAGCTAACAACACCTTAGAATAGGACGCCTCTTTATTTGTATTTCTCATCTAAAGGAAGGGTTGAGATTCTTTAAGGAATGTGATTAGGTATCCCTATGTTGTAAATATAATGTTATCCCACCCATTTTATGTAAATACTTCTTAATATAAACATTCATGTATCCCCCACCTCGCTATATAAAAAAGTTTATATGTAAATGGTCAAGTATATCCCTATCTCCTAGTTAAAGGGATTTTCACTTCACTCTTATATCCTTTTTGTAGATTTTTCTTAAGATCTTGACCTTTCCTTAGTCTGAGGCGACTGCACACATTCTCTACCCCTGGTCAATAGAAATGAAACCCTACCTAGGAAAGAGCCTCTAGACCTCATGTATAGAAGGAATAAGGTTGGAAGGATATTTTGCTAAATAACATGCACATATCATTTATACATGCATTTACTACTTATACAAGCATCATACTAATAACTCTTATCTTGTCGCTATCATAACTCCATCCAAACCTTCGTAGAAGAGAAGGGGCAATCGACTTGCTAAGAAAACTAAAATGTCAAGCCTAATTCAAAGAATTGATTCACTTATGGAACCTATAGTATGACTGGAGATTCTACAGAAGTTGATGGTCAACTTTAGCCATAAGATGGAAGATAGGATTGCCAAGGAGGTGAATAAGAGTATTAATAATATCCTGAATAAAGGAGGTAGATTTGCAAGCAAAATCAATAAAGGAAAAACACCTATAGAGGTACCATAACCCGTTGTGATTGATGATGACCTATTCGGGATGAAAGAATACCATGAGAGTAAGCTTGCCAAGGAAGTAGGGAGGATTATTACTACTCTTGATAAACCAGTAGAGACTGAGAAAGAGAGCACTCGATTTGATGGCTGCTAAATAGTTAGAGAAAATATAAAAGACTTTCGATGATAAGGGCTTAGAGAGTAAGAGCAATAAAGAGAGCACCAGATTTGATGACTTTACTAAATAATTAGAGAAAATACAAAAGGCTTTAGATGCTAAGGGCTCAAAGAGAAATAAACATTGAAGAGTTATTTGCTTAAAGCCTGAGAAGCATTCAACTAACTTTTGCATGCCCAAACTTCTTAATGAAGACATATGGGGTTTTCGCTGACACCATGCTTGAGTTGTTTGAGTTATTCTTAGAGGGGTTTATAAAGACATGGTATTATAATCTATTTAAGTCTATTAGAGGAAGTTGGAAAGAGTTGAACAAAGGTTTGAAAATGCATTATGCATGCAATTCAGCCTTATAAGTTACTTTACAAGACTTAAAGTCATTGAAGTAAAAAAATTGGTGAAAGCTTTAATAATTATATAAGGAGGTGGAAAAAGCTGGCTTTCAAAGCAACTACCTAGCCTATAGAAAAAAAGGGAATGGGTTAAGATGATCATTAAAGAGAAATTGTCAGGAATAGGTACCAAGATAAAGGTTATGCTAGTGAGGAACTTTGAGGACCTCAGAGAGGTTGGCTTACAAGCTGAAAAGTTAGAGTTTAAGTCAAGAAAATAGTATGGGGGAAGAAGAAGTACCCATCATAGCCTCAAGCTGAAGGGGGAAGATGACCAACATGAATACAATTAGGGCTCTAAGGTAGTTTACTAATTTGAGGATGCCTTTGTCTAAGGTATTTGAGAGTTTACAAAAGAAGGGGGCATTGAAGCCTCTAGCACCAAAATAGCCTCCCAATCCAGTACCTAGGGGATATGATGTTAATGTTTACTCTATTTTCATTAAGGAGTCAAGCACAACACTAATGATTATTACACGTTGAGACATGAGATTCAAAACCTCAATGATAATAAGATAATATTTAGCCAAATTTAAGCAGACCAAACATAAGGGGGAACCCTTTCTCGAACTATCATAATGTCTCACCTCTTAATCAAAGGGCATTTATGATAGATTATGGGATGTCTGAAGAGGTTGTTATAGCTACCATTGAAGAAGTACTAGAGAATGTTATTGTTATGGTTTGCACAATCAATCTATGCAAGAGTTTAGATAAGGAACTAAAAGTTGAGAAGCAGATGAATGAACTTGCCTTAAAAGAACATGAGGATGATAACCCTATTGTAAATTAGTTGAAGAAAATGTTTGCTCAGATGAATACATAGGAGCTATTTATTACCTTTCAAGAGCATAAGAAGGCTATAGGAAGCTCTATGAAATCTGATAATTTCCAAAGAAACTACTCTAAAAGATGTTGTTGCTCTAGTCACTTACAAAGGAAAGATCACCTTTTCAAATGAAGATCTATGACTAAAAGGAAGGGATCACAATCTAGCCTTATTCATTAGGGTTGAGGCGAAAGGGAAGTGTACTCTATATGTGACGTTTGATGATTGATCCAGAATCAACATATGCCCTTTAAAGTTACTACATAAGTTTGGACCATCGAAAAAAGATTTAGAGGCATCAGAGAACATCATTCAAGCCTATGATAATAGTAGAAGACTAAGCTTAGGTGTTTTCAAGACCATGGTGAAGACAAGAATCATAGAAATAATGGCAGAACTCATAGTCTTGAATATTTTGTCACCTTTTATTAAGAATGCTAAGGGGAGAATGTTTGGAGAACATGCGACCCCAAGGCATTGAACTCACTCCTCTGCTTTGAATGATGTGTTCTGAATGATAACAAAATCAAGAGAAGATTTAATGTTTGTACTGTAGTGTTTTTGGATGATTTGAATAAACCCGATGAATGTCAAAGGGGGAGATTGTTGTAAATACTAGGGGGAGAATGTTTGGAAAACATGTGATCCTAAGACTTGATGAACTTTAAAGGGCTAGAACAAGTTCAATGGGTGTTTTCCAAGTTTAAAGGGCATTGAACATCTCCCAATAGGCATTAAACCATTCAACATGCATTGTTATATTACTCTTTTTGAGAGGAGGTTTTCTTGAGCACTAATAGTGTATTAGCTGACTAATTTGAAAGACGTAGACACTACTTGGATCTATCCTTATTAATGGTTGTAAAGGTTCATATTGTGCCTAGAAAAATACTAAGGGAAAGGTTGTCCTTGAACCTATAAAAGGGAAGGTTCTTCCTTAACCTAGAAAAAGGAAGGTTTTGTTCTTGAGCTTGGAAAAAGAATAGAAAGGTCTAAGTGAAAACTTGGGGAGTGGAGTAGGCACGTTGTCAAACTACTATAAAAATCTCTATGTTCGTTACTTTTCACATTTGAGTATTTGTGTTTTTATTTACAACCCAATTCACCCCCCTTAGGTTGCCTCATCTACCACTCATTCCAATACCTTTTCACTACTAATAGGAAGGTCGTGCTATCATCCATTGGAAAGAGTGTCATCTATGTACATCAAAAGTTTAAAATTCCATACAAAGGGTAAATAGTGATCATCTATGCAAAAGTTGAGGAGATTGTGTCAGCATTGAGTGTGGTTATTTCGCATCTTAAAGGTTTTTAGGTTGTTGAAGTCACAGATAAATGGGTTGATCGTAAGGTAATGGGAATCATGAAGAACACAAACTTTCTACTAGTCTAAGGGTCAAGGAAGAATTCCACTTGTGTATCAAAATTTCTTAAAATTCTTACTCAAACTACTCGAAAGAGGCTTGGGTACCATGGTAAAGGCTCAAACTTAAAAGTGAAAGATCTACAAGGACTATTGTCTAACTTCTTCATGAAAGAAGGGGAAGTAGTTAAAGAAGTTAGAGAAGAAGCTATTGAAGAGGATGAGAAACTGATAGATGATGGTACTATTGATAAGCTAAAGAAGGCTTTCTTCCAAATGAATGTCAGAAAGATGCATTATCAAAATTATCGAAATTCATTAAAAGAGGAAGAAGAAAGGTAAGTAGGTTGTAAGGATAAGGGATAGTCAAAAGTTAGACCAATCTGTAATTTTGTATGGCCCTCAAACCATATGGCCATAGGATGATAAAAAATGCTTTCAAAGGAAGAGAGAGAATGATACAAGCTGGAACAACATTTATGGGCTATAAGTGAGGACTTTATAAACAGGAAGGCTAAAATGGTGAGCCAGGATGCACCTCTCATGGATTCAGAATAGGAATATACCAAACTGTACAAGTTCATAAAAGGCATATACATTGAGTTGACTCTAATGGATATTAAGAACATGATCGTGAATTCCATTGAAGAAGTAGGTGATGGGAAGAAGATTCAGGGTTAGGCCCAAACACTGACACACAAATTTGAAAGGGGTGGTTCTCTAGGAAAGTCTTATAAAGATCAAACTAAAGGATAGTCAGATGAAGCGAGACTTTAAAGAGGTGGTGAAAGCTATGACTAGTACAAAGGATGGGGAACATATGAGCTCTAAATAGAGAGATGGTCTTAATACTGCAATGAATGGAAAGAAAGAGGGAGAAGAGAAGACTTCAGTAGATGAAACTCTTGCTAACCCACTATATATTACTGATGTTCTTGTTTCTAGTCTCTTTGAGGATGATGATCTATTTCTTTCTAAGTTTAAGGCAATGAATGATGAATTTGCTTACTCGTGTAATGTGTTTCCTGATGGTAGTGTGCATAGCATGCATCATTTTATGAGTATATTTAACATTAATTTTGTGCATAACACGACATTTTATCTTGGTACATAGAAATATTTGAAAATCTTGCTCATTACTAGTGATGTCACATCGAATGAGTGAAGGAAATTTGAACAAATACTCAAAAAGTACTAAAGGGTCTTTACTTTGATATACAAAGATATGTTAGGCGTTAATAGGTAAATTACAAAACATAGAATTCTGACCTACCCACATATAAAATCAGTAAAGCAAAATCTTCAAAGGTGAGACCTGAGTGGCCTAATTGGTTAAAGAAGAAGTGGCAAAGTAATTAAATGCCAAATTTTTAAAGATAGTCAATTATCCCGAATGGCTAACTGATATAGTCCCAATACCAAAGAAAGATGAAAGAGTAAGGATGTGCGTAGATTACAGGGATTTGAAAAAGGCTTGCTAAAAAGATGACTTTTCTTTACCTCATATTGATGAGCTAGTAGATAATGTTGTGATATGTGTCATGTATTCCTTTATGGACAGGTTCTTTAGTTATAATTAGATCTTTATAGCGATAATAGATAAAGAAAAGATGACCTTTATCACAAAATGATGGACATACCGCTATAAGGTGATGTCATTTGGATTGAAAAATGTGGGAGCGACATACCAATGGATGGCGATTGCCTTGTTTCATGACTTAATCGATAAAAAGTGAAGGTTTATATCAATGACATGATGGTAAAGTTAGAGATAAGGGAAGGACACGTAGAGGCTTTGGAAAAATTCTTAAAGAGTGTAGATGAGTATAACTTGAGATTGAATTTTAAAAACTGTGTGTTGGGGTTACCTCAAGTAAGTGGTTAGGGCATGTAGTAAGTGAGAAAGATGTCGAAGTAGATCCAAACAAGGTGAAGGCCATTCAAGACATGTTTGTGCCTAAGATAGAGAAGGATGTTTGGGGATTTTTAGGTCATTTATAATATATTAGTAGGTCCATATCAAGACTTACCCCCATCTGTGAGTCGATATTAAAATTGTTGAGAAAGGACCAACTAGTGAAGTGGAATGAATAGTGTCATAAGGCTTTCAAAAGGATAAAGAAAGATTGGACCAACCCATTAGTACTAAAACCCCCAAAGCCTAAAAAGTCGTTAATCTTGTATTTAATAGTAAAAGAAAATTTTGTGGGAGCGATGTTAGCTTAGCAAGATGAAATAGGGAATAAATACATTATGTACTATCTTAGTAAGAAACTATTGTCATATGAAAGAAAGTATAACCAAGTGGAGAAAACTTGTCTAGCATTGGTATGGCCATAAAGAAATTAAAGCACTATTTCTAGTCATACTTTATGGAAGTGGTCTCAAAGCTTGACCTAGTCAAATATCTGCATGAAGCTTATTCTCTTACTAGAAATTGGTAAAATGGTTGATACTGTTGATTGGGTTCGATATTAAGTATGTGACTGAAAGATGATCAAAGGTCAGACAGTTGTAAAGTATTTAGCACAACAACCTCTTGAAGAAAAAGAATCGAAACTTTTTCAGTTTCCTGACAAAGGATTAGGCCTGGTCAAGCCTTTGTGTTAGAGAATGTTTTTTGATGGGGCATTGAAAGAGAAAAAAGTAAGTATAGGTATGATTTTGATATCACTGGAAGGAGAATTGTTTCGTATAGCAAAAAAGCTAAACTTTAAGATAACCAATAACATGGTCGAGTATGAAGCTTGTATGCTCGGGCTAGACCTTTTGATACAGATGAGGGTTAAGACTGTTGAAGTGTTTAGATACTCATTATTGGTTATCTCTCAAGTGATAGATAAGTGGGAATTAAAGGAAGAACAGTTAAACTCATACCCAGTACATTTAAAGAGGATGATGTAGAATTTCAAAGTATCATATTCCATCATATACCGTGAGAAGAGAATGCAATGGCTAATGCTCTAACAACCTTGGTCGTGGACCAAAGGCAATGAATTTGAAGCCTTTTATCACACTTAGATCTACGATGTCATATCATGTCATGTTGACAAGTATCAGTAGAGAATTGCCCCTAGTACTATGATGTGCAAAGGCATTTAGAAAATGGTAAGTACTTTTAGGGGGCTAAAGGGAGAGAAAATAAGGTGATTCAAAAATTGGCATCACAATTTATAGTCCACGATAGTATGGCATATAAAAGAATGCCAGACATGATCCATTTGAGATGCTTGATGGAAGGAGAAGTGGATAGGTTCATGAATGAAATATATGTGGGGATTTATGGCCCCACATGATTGGGAAGACATTGGTAAAGAAAGTTTTGAGAATGGGTTATTATTGGACCACTATGAAGTAGGATTGTATTTAAATGGTTCAAAGTTGTTATAAATGTCAAGTTCATGGTGGCCTCAATCATTTGCAATTGACCAAATTATATAATCTAACTTCAACTTTGTCTTCGCGGCTTAGGGTATTAATGTGATTAGGAAAATCAGGACAACTTCTATGAGGGGGCATAAATACGTTATGGTAGTGATGGACTATTATATGAAATGGGTGGAGGCCAAAGCCTTCAACAAGTTAGGGGCAAATCAAATGGCTAGATTTATTAAGAAGAATCTCATCTCTCATTGCAGGGTACTACATCACTTTATTACTGATAACAACATCCATTTTTAGGCCTAGGTCAAAATAATCTTAGAAAAGTATGGCATAAACCACCATAAAACCACCACAAGTTATCACCATATGGGCCATAAGCTAATAGGGTAATTAAAACATCTAATGCCTATTAAACTTGTAACAATAGCTTTAACGTATGTTGTCAATCTTTCACGCTCGTTGATCAATGTCTGTTGGCTCATGATCAATGTCTCTATTGTGCATTTCCTAGAAAGCATAAACTTGATGCTCTATTTTTTCAAACTGTGCACAGTTGTTTGCCACGTTAATTGAGGAACTTGCAATGTCTGTTGGCAATGCCTTTAATGCTTGTTAGAGAAGGACCAATGCCCGTTTCGAGTTTCAGAAACTTTAGCTCAATGTTGGGCACTTTTCTAATGTTTATTATGAATAAGCAATACCTATTATAACCGCAAGATCAACGCCAGTTGACAGGTTCAATGTGCATAACTATGCCTAACCAATTGTCCAACACCCCAATGCCTATTGGTGAATTTTCAATACCCGTTGAATCGTCTAACACTTATTGAAAAACCTTCAATACTATGGCAAGGTCCAAAATGTATAGCTCATGTCATACTAATTGTCTAACACTTATTGTGAGTTATCTAATGCCAGTTGAATGTTCACAAAGCCCATTTAGAATCTCACAACGCCCATTGAATGTGCATAACTACACCTCTTACACAAAAATACTTAGCATTCTCACCTAACATTCTTGTTAGTCCTTAAGCACTAAAAAGGGGATTTGAATTGGTGGAAATTTAAAAATTTGAAGGAAACATAAAGAATATAGGAGATTGAAGGAGAAAAAGAAGCAAAGAACACACAACATTTTTATAGTGGTTCGAGTGCTAATGAATCCTACATCCATATCCTAATTCTTCATAATTAAGTGTTCTACTAACTCTAAATGGTGTTTCCAAACTCACACCAAACTTGTACACTTTGTGTTTTAATGGCTCACCACAGCCTTACAACTTATGTTTTAAGGCTCACACAAAAACCTCTCTCTAGTGTTTTCCCAAAGGCTCACACTTAACCTATTGTAAGAGTTTTGACAACTAGGCTAACTCTCAAACCAAATTACAATGGTGTTTAATGCTTATACCTAACAATATTAACTCTCACATACAAAGAATAAAAGGTTGAAAAGCAAAATTGCAAGAGTTTGGTTATATTCAATGATATTCTCTTGCATTCATGCCTGTTTGGTAGAGTATTTATAGGTAATAACCACCAAAAAGATATTACTAAAGAATTATATCTAAATCTCTAAGATAAGCTAGATAGATTTTGCATTAAATGCCTCTCAGACTGATTTCACAGTCATGACAGGTACGTTGCGATCATGATTTTCCAACCTATGCTAAAAAGGTTGAGATCATGGTAGAGAACCCCGTTTGTATCTAACGGCTAGTCCATGTGGCATGATGTTATTAGTCTTCCAAGAGAAAATAGTCGTTGTGTTGTTTACAACCATAAGTTGTGATTGCTATTTAATTTCCTCTTGGGCGCGATCAAGACTACAAATTCTTCTATTTGATGAGGAGAAAATGATTCAGCAGATCACAATCAAGAAGGATATTTCACACTCATGAATTTTGATATGCCAATGATTTTCTTAAACACCTGGTACGCTCTGGTCTTAGACTCAGCTCCCCTTAAGCGACTTCGAAAGTCGCAGTCACGATTGCCAATGCGATGGCACCATAAATTCATTTGTTTAATCATCATGTCTTTCTAAGCATGGTCGCGGCTGTGATTTCCTTTGTAAATTTGATTAATTTAAGATAATCTTTTTCTTTTGCAATGTCGCAATCGCGAATTATAAGTTCTTGATAGTGAATTAGATGTCCTTTCACAAAGCTTGATAATTTAGACTCTTATCCAATTTCTTATTCAAACTTATCTTCAAAATTGCAATTAGAGCTTATCAATCTACATTGTCAAGGTCAAAAGAGACTTTTAACCTAGATTTAACTAGCCTAGTCCAACAATCTCCCCCCTTTTGATTTTGACAACTTAGATTGATTTTGTTAAGGATAATGGATTGCATTAGTAAGAAGTTGAGATGGTTAACACTTTTTAACAAATCAAAACTTGTTGAAAAATTAATTTGACTAGGAAAACAAATAACTAAAATAAAATTGCTCCTCCTCAAATTATATTCCCGCTTGATTTTCCAATTTCTTTTCACTTTCTCTTTACACTTTCTCTCCCCCTTTGTTAAGATCCAAAAAGAGATCAAAAGGCAAGGATGAAATAAAGTAATTCAAATTGCAAGCAAATGTTAGGATGAGTATAGAGGGATTCAATAGAAAAGCAATCATACCTTAAGAATAAATATATGAAACATTAACTCTAAATTTCATTAAAATATTCATAAACATAAAGATATGGGATCACAAACTTAGGCTATAAGACAAAACATAAAAAATATATATATAAAATGATTACAAGCCTAAAAAAAGAAAATTAAAAGTTTAGAGAGAAATCATCATCTATTGAATCTTCAACTTCCACATCTCCTCCACCCTGTGCTTCATCCCCTTCTTCCACCTCTTCATTGTCTTCTTTTTTTGGAATGTCCTCCCAATCTTCAAAATCAGGGAGGTGGCAAGGTGTAGCACCCACCTTCTCTTTGAGGTCCATTAAGTCACTATGGAGTGGGAAAGTAGAAGAAATCTCCTCTTAATCATCCTCATGACTTTATTTAATTTCTTATTAATTAAGGAAAGAGAGATTGTAAAGGACTTCAGTTCAGGTTTAGGCTTAGGAGATGGGATTGGTTAGGTACCCTCCTCTATCACAAGTCTCTTTCTCTTTGAGGCTTAAGAGGTTTCGAGCTTTTTAACCACAAAAGAACCTAAGGTATAAGTGTAAGAGTCTAGGTGTATAGCCTTGGCATTGATGAGATAGGAAAAATCAATAAAATTATGGGATGGCAAGTATTTCTTTGCAATGAATTTTTCATTTTCCTCATTTAAGGCCCCACATACCAATAGATTATTATGACATGAGAGGGTAAAAGGAATAGACTCTTGGACTTGGTACTCATGTGAATCAATTAATCTATAAGGTATCGGCCAGTTTGGATGGAGCAAAATAAAAAGGTTAGGTCCTTTAGAGAGACCTTTTCGTTATCATCGCTTCTAGCATACATGGAAAAGTGATGATATAGTGAAGGAGCCAATTTGGAAAGGTCTGAATATATTTAGCCAAGGATGTTTTCTGGTCATGTTTTATTTCGATGGAAATTTAGAACTAGAATTTAGAGTAGATGAATTTAAGTGCAGAGATAATGAAAGGGATATTATCTCCCACTTGAAGGTTGAAAAGGTTAGAGAGTTGTTCAAAGGTTATAAAGAAAGGGTCTCTAAAAGCCCGAAAGATTAACCCATACTAACTTGCTTCGGATTTGGCTCTTCGACTCAATGTGACCATGCACATTAATTCCTTAATTATTTCTTCATAGCTGGGTTCATCTCCGAAGGTAAACTCGTTCCAACCCAAGTTGGATAAGAAAGCATGAAATCCTTGATTCCTAGGGATTCAAGGAGAAAAGCTGAGGGAATTTTATTAGGTTGGATGATTTTATTAGGGTTGGCTTTGTAACCGTCTATCTCTTCTTTGGTAATGCCTTTCATCAAGTGAAGGGCATGAGGGCTAGAAGGTTGAGCTATGCCCTTTCCATTTTCTACTCTAGAAAGCTTCTTAGGTGCCACAAGGGAAATTAAGAGAAAAATAAAAGGTTTGAGAAAAGAAATTGAAGATAAATGAGCAGAATAGGTAAAAGTGAAATTGAGGGATGTTGGAATGGATTAAATAGGTAAAAATCTAATGAAAACGATAATAAATGATAAAATTTGCATTAAATGAAGAGGTGCCATTGGTTGGCAGTCAAAACAATTAGTGTTTGACAGTTACTTTAATTTGTGATTACGAACCTAAGACGGGACCGATAATTACAAAATATCTAAGTAACGGATAAGAATTTCTTGGAAACTAAAGGAAGAAATGGTTAAAACTTTGGAATTTTGAAAAAATTCATGGTGGAGAATTAAAGTCACTACCGTTAATTAGATGTATAACAGAAAGTGCATAAGTGCCTGTAAATTGTAATTGTGAAAGGAACATAGCGATTGCGAATTACAAGGCAAATAGAGAAATGAGGAAAAGATAAGAATTATCCTTCCTAATTGTGATCCACTTAATGTAATGATGATGAATTCATGCAAATTGGCATAAAAAGGTACATTTCAATAAAGAATTAAGACATCCAAGGTATTAAAGTGCACATCTATCAAACACATCATTCATTCACTTAAAACAACAAACTAAATAAAGAACATCCTATGAGATCTGATTTTTCATCCTAAGGAGCTTCCATTAAGCATTCCTAGCTCCCTCTTAATAAAGTTCATCCTTTCTTCATTAAGGGATTTAGTGAAAATATCTGCAAGTTGAAGATTATTGTCAATAAACTCTGACACTACATCATCATTTTGGACATGATCTCTAAGAAAGTGATACCTAATATCTATGTGTTTGCTCCCAGAATGTTGGATGGGATTCTTTGAAAGATTTATCACACTAGTGTCGTCACATTTGATGGGAATATGATTAACAACTTTGCTAAAATCCTTTAGTTGTTTTAACCAAAGAACTTGAGTGCAATAATAACATGTTGCTACATATTTTGTTTCAGTAGTGGATAACGCAATGAAACTTGTTTCTTACTAAACCAAGAAACTAAGCATTCTTTTATAAATTGGCAAGTTTCATAAGTGCTTTCTCTATCTAATAAGCTATCAGCATAATCTGCATCCTAATATCCTAAAAGACTAAAAGATAAGTTCCTAGGATACCATAAACCTGAGTGCAATGTACCATATAAATACTTGAGAATACTTTTAACAACATTGATATGTGATTCTTTAGGGCATGATTGCAACTTAGGACACATGCATACATTAAACATGATGTCGGGTCTAGAGGCAATGAGATAGAGTAGAAAACCAATCATACCTTTATATCTTTTTTCATCAACAGACTTACTCGATTCATTTTTATCTAGTTTAATGATAGCACTAATTGGTGTTTGTGCTACTTTACATCCATCCATACCAAATTTCTTAAGTAGATCCTTTGTATACTTGGTTTGGTTAATGAAGATGTCATCTTTGGTTTACTTAATGTGTAGGCCAAAAAAGAATTTGAGCTCTCCCATCATGCTCATCTCAAATTCCCTAGTCATACAATTGACAAAATCCTCACAAAAAGATTCATTAATAGTACCAAATATAATGTCATCAACATATATTTGTATAATGATTGTGTCTTAATTATGATTTTTGACAAATAAAGTAGTATCAACCTTCCATTTCTCAAAATCATTTTATAAAGAAACGAGTTTTGCTTTCATACCAAGCCCTTGAAGCTTGTTTCAAACCATATAAGGCTTTAGTTAGTTTAAAAACATGATTTGGAAAAATGTGATATTCAACAAAACCTAAAGGTTGTTCAACATAAACCTCCTTCTTAATGAGACCATTTAAAAATGCACTTTTAACATCCATTTGAAAAAGTTTAAAGTTCATGTGACATGCATAAGCTAAAAGAATCCTAATGGCCTCTAATCTTGCTACAGGGGCATAGGTTTCATCATAATCAATGCCTTCCTTTTAGTTGTATTATTTTGCAACCAATCTAGTTTTGTTCCTATTAATGAAACCTTGCTTATCTAACTTATTCCTGTACACCCATTTGCATCTTACAATGGGGTGTTCCTTAGGCCTAGGAATAAGTTCCCACACTTGGTTTCTCTCAAATTGGTTGAGTTTCTCTAGCATGGCAATCACCTAACTTTCATCATTAAGAGCCTCATTAATTGATTTTGGCTCAAATTGAGAAACAAATGCAAGATTAATGTCTAATGTATTAAGTTGAGATCTAGTGTTTACTCCCTTGGATGTATCACTAATAATTAGATCTTTTGGGTGATGTTTGGAGAATCTCTAATCTTTGAGAAGATCATGAGTTAGAATTTCTGCTTAATGTGGTTGGGATTCCTTTTCTTCTTTTAATGGCCTATTTTCACTAAGGTCTATTACTATTTCTCTTGAAATTGACTCTAACTCCATTTTCTCAAATTCACGTATGAGACCATGAATAAAAGAACCTTCCCCAAGATTAAGTTTACTAGATTTATCAAGCACAATGTTCATTGACTCTTCAACAATCATAGAACTCTTATTGAATACTCTATAGGCTTCACTAGAGATGGAATATCCCTAAAAAATACCTTTATTTATCTTAGAATCAAGTTTTCCAAGGTTGTCCTTAGTATTTAGGATGTAGCATTTGCACCCAACAACTTTTAGGTATGACAACTTAGGCTTTCTACCATTCCAAAGCTCATAAGTGCTTTTATTAAGAGTGGGTCTTTTGAAAACACGATTAGCAATATAACAAGAAGTATTAATGGTTTCAGCCCAAGAGTAATTAGGCAAAGAGTACTCATTAAGCATGGTTTTAGCCATCTCTACTAGTGTTCTATTTTTTCTCTCTATAACACCATTTTATTGTAGTGTTCTAGGAGTTGAAAAGTTATGAGAAATCCTATTTTCTTAGCAATCAGTTTCAAAAGACTCATTTTGAAATTCCTTTCCATAGTCACTCCTTATAGAAGAAATGAAGTAACCTTTTTCATTTTGAACTCTTTGTGCAAAACTTTAAAAAGTATCAAAAATGTCATTCTTATGAGCTAGAAAGGATACCTAAGTAAACCTAGAGTAATCATCAACTAAGACAAATGCATAATACTTTCCACCTAAACTAGCACTCCTAGTAGGTCTAACCAAGTCCACATGGATAAGTTAAAGTGGTTTAGATGTACTTACAACAGTTTTTGCTTTGAATAAAGATGAATTTTGCTTCCCCATTTGGCATAATCCACATGTCTTCTCCTTTGAGAATTTTAGCTTAGGAAGACCTTCCACTTGCTCTCCTTTAGATAGGCTTTGCAAGAGCTTTATGCCAGAATGACCAAGTCTTCTATGCCAAAGCCAATCCTCATTATTAAAGGACACAAGATACTTAAAAGATTGGTTAGCCAAATTGTCTAAGTCAATTAAGTAGGTATTGCCCCTCCTTTCACCCTTGAAGATTTCCTTTTTATCCACCAATATGATAACTCGACACTCTCTAGGGTCAAATGTGACTTTGTTACCATTATCACATAATTGACTTGCACTAAGCAAATTATGTTGTAAACCATCTACTAAAAAAACATTATTAATAAGTGAATAACCATTCTTACCAATTGTTCCAATGTCAATTACCTTACCCTTGACATTGTTCTCAAAAGTGACATTACCACCTTCTTTCTGTTTTATAACTATAAATAGCTTATTACTCGTCATATGCTTTGAGCATCCACTATACATATGCCAATCATTATCATCATTGGTGACTACCATACAATCCTACACAACACAAGCAAATCACTTTTGTTTAAGTACCTAAGCATACTTGGGTCCTTAGGGATTAGGTCTTAAAGCATCCTCTAATTTGCAGTGAGCCTTCCTAATGTAACAAAAGATATGTATATGCCCATACTTCATACAATAATGACATTGAGGTTTAGACTTATGAATCTTCCTCCTATACATCATTTTGGTATGAGTATGGGTCTTCCTCATATTGTGATGATGTAAGTGTGGACACGTGCATGAGTGATTAGGAGTAGAACAGAATTTTTTATGTGTGTTGGGGTAAGTACGTTTCTTAATGTAGATGAATGCATAGTTAGCCTTTTTAGGCTTAGGTTTTGAGCTTTGAGGTGTCTTTCCCTCGCTTTTGAGCATTAGTGGCTTAATGTTATGAGCACTTTTCCTTCCAAATACCTCAATACTAGATGTTTAAGGAGTTAAAGCTCTAATGAAGGTTATGAAAGGAGGTGTTGATGATGGAAAGGCTCTATTGAAGCCAAGACCATGTCTTACAAGGGGAGGTCTTTAAGATACAACTAATGTATATAAAGTTTTCTTCCCTTTGTGAAACTTAGAAATGGAATTTCTAAGTTTAATGATCTCGCTTTTAAGGTATCATTTTCCTTTCTCAAGGAATTTAGAGAAGAGGAAGACTTAGTAATACTTTTTATCGATTTTTTGAGTTCTTCATTTGAAGTCTTTAATTCACTTAGAAGCTCATTTAATAAGTTAAACTCATTTTCCAGTTTTGAGCATTTCTTTTTGTAAGTTTTCATTTATGACTTATATTTGTCACACCTCAAGGTAAGAGCTTCTAAGAACTCATCATCTATATCCTTTAATGCGTCATAGTTATTGGCCCCTAGTGCACTAAGAAGGGGTGTTGAAATGGTGGCAAATTTGGACTTTTGATTTTAGAGGAAGCACATAAGAATGAAAGATTAGAGAAAGGGTAAGAGAAGAATGTACACAAGAGTTTTATAGTGGTTCGGGTATTAACCAACCCTACATCCACTCCCTAATTCACCAATTAGGTATTTCACTCAATCTCTAGTGTTTTACAAGCTCACACTCAACTTAGTGTTTAAGCTCACACCGAACCTTACAAGTGTTTTCCAAGGTTCACACTCAACCTAGTGTTTTAGGTCCATACCAAACCTTACAAGTGTTTTCCCAAGGCTAACACTCAAACCTATATAAGAGTTTTCTAAGTCTCACTCTTAAACCTATACAAGAGTTTTCTATACAAGGGTTAACTCTCAAACCCAAATGAAAAGGTGTTTAAAGCTCACACCAAACTATGTACAAAGAAATAAAGAATTAAAGTTAAGAAATAACTTACAAGAGTTTTGGCACATGTCAATGGTTATCCTCTTGCATTCAAGTCCATTTGATGGTGTATTTACAGGCAATAACCACCAAAGAGATGTTACAAATTATGTCTAAATCTCCAAGTTATGCTAGACATTAAATGCTTGTCAAATGAAATTTGCGGTCGAGACTGAATTCGCGGTCGCTAGTTTTGAAATATGTCTAACAGCTAGTCCATGTGGCATGAAACCATTGGTCTCTTCAAAAACTAGTTGTTGGATCTTTCTAACAAATCTTAAAATTCATGGTCGCTGCTTCAAAATCGTGAGGCTATTTTCCTTTTTCGGACCTGATTATCACTGTAAAATTATCTGTCTAACATAGAGATGTTGTTTCTGAAATTCGCGATCACTACTGAAATTCATGTTCATGACTTTTGAATCTCAATAGCTAATTTTTCAAAATTCGCGATCACTTCAAAATTCACAGTCGCTAATTTCGAAGGCAAATTTTTATACTTGGAGTTTCTTGCTTCTAATCACTTTTATTCAACTCCTAATGAGATTTTACCTTAATATCTGTAAAAACAACACTTAAAAATTGATATTATAACCTTTCAATCTATATTGTCAAGATCAAAAGATAGTCTTGATGTAGGTTTGAACAACCTAGTCCAATAATAGTTTTCATAAGAATGGGGTGAAGAACTTACCTCATTAGAAGAGTCATCTTGTGCCATGAAACATAGATTTGCCACTTCCTCATCTTTATCTTCCCTACTTGAGTTGTCATCCCAAGTAGCTTTGAAGTTTTTCTTCTTTTCCTCTTCTTTTTTAGCTTGGGGCAACCATACTTTGATATGGCCTTGCTTGCCAATCTCATAGCACGTTACTTCACTCTTCTTTTCTTTGAGGTTGGGAGATGTTTTCTTAAAGTTTCTTCTATCCTTTCTTCTTCTTATCAACTCCTTGGTTCTTCTAGAAAGCATAGGTAACTCCTCATTTTCTTTTTCACTATCATCATCATTTGAGATAACCTCTATTTTTTTATCTTAAGATGAGGACTTGAAAGCTAAAGTCTTTTTCTCTATTTTATCATTCTTGTCCCCTTGCCCTCTCACCTTTTTCATCTCTTCATCCTTTTTTAAGGCTAACTCATGAATGAGAAGCTAGCCTATAAGGACATCTATTGGCACTTTTTCAATTTTTGGATTTGACTCTTATATGCTACATATCTTAACACCATACTTTTCTAGAGATAAGGATTTAAGTATTTTGATGTTTACCTTATGATTGGTGACTATTCTTCCAAATTTCTTCATGTATACGATGATGGATATACTCTATTCATCATATCAGTGATGCTTTTGTTGTCTTTCATCATGAATGGCTCTCATTCTGCCACATACATCTCTAATTTGCTAGATTTCACTAAGGTGATGCCTTCATGGTAATTCTTTAAAGCTTTCTAAATTCCATAGGCTATGGGGCAATGTTGAACGCTTCCTATTTCTTCCCTTTATAAAGAACTAAGAAGGATTGTCATTGCCCTTTTGTTTGTTCCATTTGATCTTCTATGAGCTTCCACCTATCCTTCCCTTGGGATTAACTCTTCATTCCTATCAGCCAGTTTAGTAGAAGGCTTTCATTCTTTTGCCATAATATCCTAGGAGGTCCACCACATCACTATCCAAATATATCTCCATCCTATACTTCCAATGCATATAATCAGATCCATCAAAGTATGGCTTGAGATGAGTATGGATTCCATATTGTGCCATGTGTCTTTGCTCACTCAATTAAGAGTTTTGATGAGAACTTGGCTCTTATACCACTTGTTGGCCCTTAAGCACCAAGAAGGGTGGTTGAATTGGTGGGAATTTAAAAATTTAGAGGGAAGATAAAGAATACAAGATATTGAAGGAAAATGAAAAGGAAAGAACACACAATGTTTTTATAGTGGTTTGGGTGTTAATGAACCCTATATTCATTCCTTAATACTTCACAATTGGGTGTTCTACTAACTCTAAATGGTGTTTCCAAGCTCACTCCAAACTTGTACACTTTGTGTTTTAATGACTCACACACAACCTTATAACTTGTGTTTTAAGGCTCACACAAAAACTTCTCTCTAGTGTTTTCCCAAAGGCTCGCACGTAACCTATTACAAGATTTTTGGCAGCTATGTTAACTCTCAAACCCAATTACAATGGTGTTTAATGCTTACACCCAATAATATTAACTCACATACAAAGAATAAAAGGTTGAGAAGCAAAATTGCATGAGTTGGCTATATTCAATGATATTGTCTTACATTCAGGTCTGTTTGGTGAAGTATTTATAGGCAATAACCATCAAAGAATATTACTAAAGAACTATGTCTAAATCTCTAAGACAAGCTAGATAGATTTTGCATTACATGCCTATCAAACTGATTTCACAGTTGTGACCAGTAAGTCGCGGTCGCAATTTTCCAACTTGCGCTAAAAAGGTTGACATCACAGTAGAAAACCCCGTTTATATCAAATGACTAGTCCATGTGGCATGACGTTATTGGTCTTCCAAGACAAAATAGTCGTTGTGTTCTTTAACCAACTAAAAGTCACGGTTGTGATTTAATTTCCTTTTGGGCATAATTGAGACTGCAAATTTTTCTATTTGATGAGGAGACAATGATTCAGCAGGTTGCGATCAAGAAGGATATTTCATCTTCATGAATTTTGATATGCCAACAGTTTTCTTAGACACCTGGCTGGCTATGGTTGTGGACTCAGCTCCCTTCAAGTGACTACAAAAGTTGCGGTTGCAATTTCCAACATGATGATGCTGCAAATTCATCTACCTGATCATCATGTCTTTTTATGCAACGTCGCAGCTGCGATTTCCTCTGCGAATTCGACTAGTTCAAGTTCATCCTTTTCTTTTACAATGTCGTGATTGTCAATTATAAGTTTTTTACCGCAAATTAGATGTCCTTTCACAAAGCTTGAGATTTAAACTCTCATCTAATTTCCAATGCTAACCTATCTTCAAAACTACAGAAGTGATCACTTAAAAATAATATTAGAACTTATTAGTCAAGATCAAAAGAGACTTTTGACCTAGATTTGACCAACCTAGTCTAACAATTCTCTTCCTAAAAGGTACAAAAATAGTAAAATACAAATATTAGAACTTCTTAAGGTTTTGTCATTGTTTTGTTATCATTCAAAACACATCATTCAAAGTAGAGAAGTAATGCCAATGCCTTGGGGTCACATGTTTTTCATATATTTTCCCCCTTTACGCAACATTCTCCCTCTTTTTGAATGATGACAAAACCAAAATGCTTTGATACTAAACATATAAAACTTAAAACACATAGGATACCAAATGTTACAACACAAAAATACAAATGATGCTTATAAGGCTACATATCACATATACCATTTAGGATACCAATCGTTGGATGTTAAACACATACTAAATGTTATCTTATCAAAGAAGTTCAAATAAGTGTAGCCAATCAAATAAGTGATACCAAACAAATACCAATTTAAATATTCAATCATTTAATCAAAACATCCATAAAAATTCTCCTCCTTTTTGTCGTCATGACAAAAAGACATACTATGCATTCTCTCTCTTTTATCAAAAGCAAAAGAAAGATACTCCCCTAAAAGAATTTTGATCAACATTCTCAAAGTTAGAGTAGACACCTAAAATACAAAACACTTAGTGAAAGAAAAACTCTCCCTATCTATATGTTTTCTTCTAACAAATCTCCCAAGATATTCAAACAATAATTCAATTGACATACTTGGGGGTACATGTTCTATTCACATGTTGAGAAAAGCAAGAGAGGAAGAATAACTATTAGAGTTCATAATTCAAACTCCCCCTTAGCACAAGCATAACAAATAATAAGGAGGATAGAGATACAATACATATTATGATTTCCCAAAAATACAAATGTCCTCATCATTTGTTTCTCCATTTTGAATAGAGGTGAGGAGCTTCCAATCCTATAAAATCAAACTTTCTTTAGTACTCATTTTCTTTTGGATCCTTATGAGTTAATAGTAAAAATATATTCATCTCGCAATCTAGTGTAACAAAAGTATGCTTTATGGCCATATTTTCCATAATAAAAGTATTTCCATACATATGTTTTCTTAAGCTCTTGTGTAGAGCAATTGTGAGGTGGCTTCCTAAAGGATTGATGCCTAAAACATCGCGGAACCTTTGCATTCTTAATATACTTGGTTCCATAAATAAAGACATGATTGGCCTTTAGCCTGTGAGAGTATGCATGTGAGCAATTATGATCATGCACATGAGTCTTTTGCATATGCACCCTAGAGTGAGTGTGATCATGTGTAATTTTTCTTCTATGTGCAGAGTGTATCACATTTTGCCTTTTTAGCTTATAAGATGCATACATAAAGGCATGATTAGCTTTTTTTCTTAGGCTTTTTAGTGTATGCACGTTCTAGTGCTGTGCTCTTAGGCTTTGTATTGGTATTAGCCTTTTATGAAGAGCTTTGTGATTCAACACCTTAAAGACTAAGTGTTCCAGAAAAGTGAATCTCTAACAAACACATTTTTAGAAGTGGAGTAAGAGGCATGATTATATCCAATGTCATGTTTCACACTAGTATCTCTTTGAAAGCCCAAAAAGTAAATCCAATTTTTATTTTCCTTTAGTAAAATTTGAAAGAGAGTTTTTCAAGTTCAAGACATTCTTTTTTTAAACTATCATTTTATTTGGAAAAGGTTTCATAAATTTTCTTTTCAAAATTTAACTCTTCAATTTCCCTTTCCAAATCATCAATTTTTATTTTTAAAAATTCTCTTTCAGTTGAATCTAAGAAAAGTGCTTTTGAAAACAATTCCTCTTTTTCCTTTCTCAAACATTCAAATTATTTGAGAATCTCATCTTTGATTTTTAGAAATGGAGGAAATTTCATTTTTAAAGATCCATTTTCATTTCTCAAAACTTATTTCTATAAAAAGATTTATCCAAGTCATTATTTATTGATTTTAGGGCCTCAATAAGATTTTCTATTATAAACATATCATTGATATCATCATTAAGTTCACATATCTCATTTGGAGAGGCCTTATTCGATTCATCCTCACTAGACATAACTTTTATTTTCTTTTTGACCTTCCTTTTCTTTATCTTTCTATTACAAGATAATTCATCATCACTTATAGATGTGGAATTCATTAAGCTCTTTCTCCTTCTTTCCTCTTAATAGTGGTCTTTTTGCTATATTAACATACTGCTTCCTTTAGTATGAATTTGTCCATTCTTGAGAAAGCTTCCACAGTAAGAAGACTTAATGGTTGCCATGATTATGTACCTCTTGCACTTAAGCTTAAAAAGAGGTTAGGCTTAAATACCAATTATTAGAATAAGTGGCAGATGAGGCAACTTAAAAGAAGGATGAATTGGGTTGTAAATAAAAACACAAACATACAATCGTAAAAGTAATAAATACAAATCAAACACAGAGGATTTATAGTGGTTTGAGAATGTACATACTTCATTCCCCAAGCTTTCACTTAAGGCTTTCAATTCTTTTTTTAGGCTAAAAAATAAAACTTTCCCTTTAATAGGATAACGAAGAACCTTCTCTTTTACAGGTTTAAGAACAACTTTTACAATCACTCTCTTTTATAAGGAACGAGAGACCCAACCTAACCTTTTGGTATTTTTCAAAGGTACTATACCAACCTTTACAACTACTAGTAAGAATAGATTCAAGTAGTGTTAATACCTCTCAAATTAGGTAGCAAATACACTTTTAGTGATAAAGAAACATACTTTTAAAAGAGTAACAAAAATAATCTTTGTTATACCTAAATATAAAAGTAACACCAAAACGTTTGCACAAAGAGCTTGTTAAATATTTACAAGTTGTTCACCGATGTTCACAAAGTTTCATAAATCAATTTAGTCTTTAGAGAAGCTTCTTATATACCCAAACTATAAATTAGCTGTTGGAGTACTTGAAGTTAAGATTGATAGTTTTTCTTCAAAATTAGCTGTTAGAGGAGAAAACACCAGTTGTTTCTCATCAACGCCCGTTGAACTTATAACAGATAACTCCAACACCTGTTGTCAATCTTCCACGCCCATTACTCTCAACTTTAACACCCGTTAGCTCATGCTCAACACTTGTTGTGGATTTCCTTAAAAGCATGAACTTGATGCTTTATTTTTCAAACTTTATATAATTGCTTTTCGTATGCATTGAGCAATTTACAATGCTCCTTGGCAATGCCTTTAATGGTTGTTGGAGAATGAGTAAACTCATTTTGAGTTCTAGAAATTTTATCTTAATCTTAGGAACTTTTCCAACACTTGCAACGTTTGTTGTGAGGGCAAGATCAATGCCCGTTGTGAAAAACACAACGTTCATTACGAGGTTCAATGTGCATTATTATGCTTGACCAATTGTCCAATGCCTGTTACTGAATTTTCAATGCTCGCCAAATCATCCAACACCCGTGGCGAGTTTCAGAATGCATAGCTCGTGTTATACTAACTGTCCAATGCATGTTACAAGTTGTCCAATGCCCATTTAAAATCTCGCAACACCCATTGAATGTGCACAACTGCACCTCTTATATAAAAACACTTGGGATTACTTATCCTCCAAGCATTCATACCATTCCCCCCTAACATTCTCTCTCTAAAGGTTACAAAAACACTAAAAATACAAACATTAGAACTTCTTAAGGTTTTGTCATTTTTTGTTATCATTCAAAACATATCATTCAAAGTAGAAAAGTAATGTCAATGCCTTAGGGTTACATATTCTTCAAACATGTCCCCTTAACACAACAAAGATGCCACGTTCAATGAAATGAATGAATATGTAGAGCTAGGATCAATTAATATATCAACTTCTAAATCATGGAGAAAAATTTTACTAATGATAACTTCTAAATCAGCGACAACTTCTTGCCTAGCCATGGCAAATACTCTAGTTTGTATCTAGGGTTTAAAATTGTGACCTTTTGATTTGCTTATACTCTATTCAGCTATAGTTGTTATACCTTTGCCTCTACCCCTACCAAAAGATACTTTAGCTCTATTTGCTTTTAAAACTTGAATTATAAATTTTGATGCAGCTTTGCCTCTACCTCCTTTTGAGATTTTAGACCTTTTAGAATAATTTCTAAGCATATGATCAAAAGACCCATAAAAGTAGCACCCATTAGTTAGTTTCCTATATTCACCCATATGTTGCCTCCTACAATGTACTCGTGAGGGTCGTTGTTGCATAGCTTGTCCTTGACCTCTACATGCATAAGATGAAATTCCTAACCCCTTGAATCTATAGCTAAAGTAACCACCCTTAGTAGTAGACTACGATGACATTTAATCTCTATGTTTACTTTTCTTTCTACTAAAATCTCCCATAAATCTAGTAGACCCCCTTTTTACTCGTTGTTATATTCTTTCTTTTTTCTAATCTTTCCACCCTGATTATAATAGCTTTTAGCTTGGTATAACTCTCAAATCTACAATTATGATCTTGCTTCTAATCTCATATCTTAATCCCTTTTCAAACTTTCGACATTTCTCTTTATTAGTGGCCATCGTAAATGATGCATAATGAGATAATTAATTAAACTTTACCTCATACTTAGCTATAGCCATCTCCTTCTATTTAAGATTTAAAAAATCTCTTATTTTCTCATCTTTATACTCTTCTAGCATGTAATTGTTGTTGAACTCATGAAAAAAATCATCCCATGTAAGCATTAGAGCTGGACATCACTCCCTAGAATGGTTGTCTATTAATCATATGCATCCCATGTAATAGTGACACTGCATAATCAAACCTTTCTTCTAGTGTGTACTTCATCAAATTCAAAATTCTTTTGCATTCTCTTTAGCCATGTCTCTACCACTGCTAGATCTATGGTATCACTAAAGTCGACTGCACCTTGTTTTCTCAATTTGACATACCTTTTTTCTCTTTGATTTTTTAGATATTGTGCTATTTGTTCACAAGTTCTATATTATGGTTGCCAATGAGATATGTGTTGTGCATGAGAATGTGTAAGAGATCTAACTTTGTTAGCAGGTTAATCTCCTGATGGTTGACATAATGCTTCTATGGAATGCAAATCAGCTGATTCATCTCTCCTTGGTGAGTCATGGGTAATACCGTGACTATCTTCTGCTAATGCCTTATGTTATATGATAATGTATAATAGTGCAAAAGTCATGTCATGTTCATATGTATGTCTTTGTGAAACCTATCCCTACTTTGATATTAAAAACTATAACACCTATTTCCCTTTATTAAGCATGATTCATGTCTAAGTATTTATATGTATAAAGACTAACATATCATTCATACATAACCAAAAAGGCATGTCCATTTTCCTTATTTAATGAACACATATGTTAAGTACACCCATTTAATATTGATGACCACAAACTGATTTCTATCTAGGTATATGTACATGACATAAGGAGAGAGAGAGAGAGAGAGAGAGAGAGAGTTGGAATTCAACCGATAACTTGTGCTCCAAGTGTCTATATGCAAAACTGTATGCTCCAAATAACCCATACTTTATGCTTCACTGTTTAAAGAAAAATAATTGTGATTTGATGAATAACGACTCAATGAATAAAAACAATAATAAGATTTTAATGGCACAACCAATACCCAAATATTATTAGGATACATTACGAATACAAGAATCGACTATGCAAGTGCAAATGCAATAAATTGATTGATTTTGTCATATTTTTATTAGTTATTTTATTCTTGTAAGCAACTTAGAATAAGGTATTTTCATTCTAAAAGTTAGCTGGGTTGTATTCTCTTAGCCAATAGGATTTCATTATTTAGTTTTCTACGTTCCTTAGGATTGTTTTATCCATAGTGCATTAGATTGTTGATTTGGCCAAGACAATGTAAGGCTAAATTAAACATATTTTTAGGGTTTATTTAGGGATTATTAAAGACATTATGAAGGGTATTTATACCCCATATTCTACCATCATTAAAATCAGATCATTATTATTTCTTTTAACAATTTTACTTGTTGAGAGTTTTTTCTTCTTAAGTTCTTAAAATGACTTAGTAAGATTGTTGAGTGAATGCTGCATAATTTCGCAAACTTGTTGATTCTAATATTAAATTAGGTTAGTTAATTTAGGATATTGAATTGACACACTTTACAACTTTATAACTTAGGTTGTTAGAAGCAAGTTTTCTAAAAGCTCAATTCAAGTTTGAAGATCAAACTTATTCTTGATTCTTGAATAGACTTGGGACTTGTGTAATCAAGTGTATGGGTAAGGAATTAACTTACCCTTGTTCATATCATAAGGACTCTTCCTCGAATGCTCACTTGATTCCTATTTTCAAACCGATTCCTAAAATAAGATTCTTATAATATAATAACTCAATTTCTATTTTACAATAAGATTCTTATTCAACTTGATTCCTTTTCTACAATAACTAAATTCTTCAATACAATTTTCAATTTGATTCCTATTTTTCATTCCTCTCTAAATACTTAACTGATTCCTCTCTTGAATTTCTCAACCTAGAATCCGTTAATTGTCGCGCCCCCTTCACTACATCTCTGCACTCACTTCTATTTGCAATTTTGTGATCATGGATTTTAATGCCTGACTAGGAAAGTTCTAGTTCGATATCATTAGTTCCTCTATCTTTGTCGAACTCAGACTCACTCCAATCTAGAAAATGTCTTGTGCCATATTCAACCATAGGAGAATGCAAGTCCTTTGCTTCGTTATTGATGGATCAACAAGTGGAGTTGGATAAACTTTATACGCATTTTGATTCATCTACATACCAACATAATGATCTACCTTTATTAGTAAAACTACCTTTGCTAGATCAAATATCGTGTATTTTGATCTAGATCTAAACTTTTTTCTAGAAAAATAAATATTGTGTCACCATTTCAAGCAATAAAAAAAATTATTGTTATTTTGCTTCTCCATTTCTAAGTAAGCCAATTTATATATGTAATGATTGTTTCTTGCTTGTTTTCTTTATATTTGTTTCCGATTTATTTTCTTTATTTGTTTCATGAAGAAGAAGAGTTTTGTTTGGATTGATCTTAGCGAGATGAAAATATAAATTTTGTTTAGATTTTTGGTGAACGATTGCTGTTGGTGAGAAAGAAAAGACAAAAGAGAGGAAAAAAAAATATAATTTTGAAATTTTGAATTTTAATTGATTGACTTTTCAGCATTAATAGAAATTGTGTTAAAAATGCTGGAATCGAAAAACGCTTTAATATAATATACAAAAATAAAGAACTTACTATTATAATATAATAAAACTCAGTCACATATATATCCTTATTTATATTATATTAATACTAATATGATACCAGAAATAAATTTTTTATGCATTAATTTATTGGAGATAATTAATTTACCTTCGTGCTTCTAAAATTCAAACGCCGCTCACTCCTTTTCTTTTCCTTTCCTCTCAAATCAAAACCGGCGAATATCCATCGTATGGATCGGATTCAAGCCACAAACGACCTAGCTTTCCGGGTCGGGTTCTCCGGCTACAGCGGACACCTAAGGGTGGAGCCTCTCTCCACTGCAGAGCGCACTAACTCCGTCAAGTCTCTCCCCGATTTTATTCTTGTAAGTACTATTGTTTTTCAAATATTAATTATTGCATTCGTCTCGTACGTTTATGTACGGCGTTGTGTTGTATTTATAGTTTAGGGCTTTATTCTAGCAATGGAATTATGGTATTTAGCTTAGAACTGAGAGTTATTTGATAACTGACAATTTTGTTAAAGGCCATATTTGGAAATTAGAATGCAATTCTTGGTTGGTATAGGAGTCGGTCTCCTTTTTTGGCTGACAAGGAATCCGAGTTTTTCATGATGTTTTTGTATTTGAATATCTTGAATTTTCGTTGAAGTAGTATCATTTTTTTAAGTACGACTTTTAGGGTTGCTGTCGCATTTTATTTAGTTATTTAGAAAAGAAACCTCGTAATTTGTGGTTTTGGATCTGGATATACATTCCATTCTCATTTAATTTCCAAGAACGAAACAAACACGCTCTAAGTTCATTGCTAGTAAAGTTGATATGATGAAGAGGGATAATGGACATTCTTAGGGTTTTTCCTGCCTCTTTTCGATTTTTTTCTATGAGTTTCTGGTTGAAATTGTACATAAATAATTAGGAACCATGTAGTATGAACTTTGTATTGGTGAAATTGAGTAGTTTTGTTTTGAATTTGATGTTGAAATTGCAATATAGATTTCAAAGAATTTAAAAATATGATTCTGTTAGCGGTTCAATCACATTGGCTTGTATTGCTGCAAATGCTACAATTCTTGTTTCATTTTGTGTTCTCTTCTTGGCCTTGAAATGACATTCTTACATGAGAATTCAGTGCAAATGATAACCTAGTAGTACTTATGTGTGTGGGATAGATTTTAAAATGATAGAATTCATTTGAATTCTACTGAATTCTTATTGTTTGGAATAATTGATAAGAATTGTGTTTACTTTCTTATTTTTCCCTTATTTACAAAGAGAAGGTTGTTTTTGATTTTTTATATGCAGACTTTATTAAATGAATTGAATTCTTGCAAAATCATGCTATTTTTGGCTTGATTTACATTTTTTTCAAAATGACAACTTTTAATTCAAAATAATGGAATTATATCACTTATATATGTTTCAAACATGAGAATCAGCCAAATAGAATTCAATTCAATTCAATTCTTGCTTTTTCAAGTTTAACACTACGCTTGCATTTGAAATTATAACTTTTTTCTTTACCAAATAATAGTGCCATATTTTGGATTAATAAATTTTCATGTTATCTATTCCAGCCCCCTGCCTTTCCTAGGGAGACACGTACATCAATAAAGGAATACATAGAGGAGGAATATCTCTTGCCTAGATTAGATCCTGATGAATGTTCAGCAGAAAAAGCTGGAAGGCAATGGGATTTTGATTGGTTTGAGAGGGCAAAAGTACTACGGGAGCCTTCATTGCCACGATCTGCTGTGGTTCCAGCATGGGAGCTACCTTTCAGACGGAAAAAGTCAGGATCTGAACAAGGACAGTGGGAACCAAATTCAGTGCAGGTATGCTGCGTTCTCCATAACTTTGTATTGCTGCTGAGAAATAACTATTAAGTTCTGATACGAGATTAGATATAGAATATCTGTGAGTTTCACTGCTTACGTGTTCTATTAAGATGCGCATGCAGAAGGAGATTCTGCAGGGCTTTGGCAGGATCCCTGAACTCTCATCATTTTATCTTTCTGATTTTAACTTCTGCTGGAGTTTGGCTTGTTATATTGTTTTAGGTGGATGTATCAGAATTAACCGTTGGAGCTCAAGATTTTGGCCCTTTGCCACGTGTTGCTGGACCTGCGAAGGACTTTGTGAGAGGAAGCATCAACAACCGCCCTTTCCGTCCAGGTGGTCTGGACGATTCTCAATCTTTAGAGAGAATTCTTCCTGCTGGTGCTACTAATGGTGAATGGGTACGCGAACTGCTGAATGGTGGTCCAGCTCAGTCCATTTCACCAAGCCTCAAGATAGGATTAGACCTTGGTGATCTTAAGGTAAACAGCTTGATGTACATTCAAATGCAAAACCCCAAAAAAAAAAAAAAATGTAATTCATAGTCAATTCGACTGGTTCTTTTAAGCTAATGTTTCTACGGTTATTTCTTTTGAAGGCATATCCTTATTCATGGAATGTTTACAACAATCAAACTACATTCACTAACACAGAAGAGGAAAAGTTGGTCTGTTGCTGCATTTTGTTTTACCAATTTAACTACTTCACAATATGAATTACTGCATTTTGGGTTTACATATGTTTTATTTTTTTGTTAAAGTTATATCATGTCTGGATGGCTTGTTTTTCAGAATCAGATGTCTGTTCAGTTTGAGGATTTGTTCAAAAAGGCCTGGGAGGAGGATATTGTTGCAGAATATGAGAGAGATGGTATGTATTACATGCATGTTGGCCTTTTTTATAAGTATATCTTTTAAAAGTTATATTCCTATAAGGAAAGAACTGTGAAGAAGCTCACTGAAATTTAACCCCTTTGTTTTGGGTGATCTAGATTAGGGCCATTGTGACTATGTAAGGATAATATTGAATTGCAGTGGGATGTTAATGTGCTGAACACACCTTGTACCAGTTTTTTCTAGAATGCTATGGATTTCTTGTACTGTTCAGAGACCAAATTTCAGATTGACAATATCCTGATGGATGATTTGCATTAGATTTCACTTTTCAGCTTCTAGTGATCAAAGGTTGAAGAGTATTGCAGATTTTGCTGTAATCCTCTCAGGACAAGTTTGAGCTTTTGAATCATGCATCATGCGGATGTTGAGAACAATTTGGAATTTGTTGATGATTTTCATCACAAGAATTCCAAATAATAAATCTTAGCGGACACCCAAAAGAGTCGGATATTAATATAATTTTATTTGATGTTTTCATGCTAGCGCATGATGGGATTTGGAAATTGCTCACATAATTCAAACACATGTTGATAATTATCATACTGCTGAAATGATTGCAATGTCATTATACAATAGTGAGGAGATTGAATTCAGGAATGAACGTAATTCAATTCTCAAGTTGCTTCTTTTATTTTTTTCTCCTTTTTTCATGGGGCTAATAAAATGCTTTTTCAGAGAGCTGCTGAAAGCTAGGATTGCATATTCAAAGCAAGATGATGCTAGTACTTTTTTTTTTTTTTGTATTTATATAATTTGCATTTGGTAAACTTGTACATGCAACCATGCTATTGTTTAATGAAGAATGTAGTTCATATTTACTTCTGCTTGATTTCATAATCCTGGAAAGCTGAAGTTCATAGTTTTTGCTATAAACATAAAATCGGATCTTGGGCTCTTTCTCACAAGCTTGCACTTCAAGTTGAGTGGTTATTTTTACGGTACTATATCCTTTTTGACCAAGTGGTCTAGGGTTCTTATCCTTGACACCTCCACATTATTAACAAATTTCATCTTAAGGTAAAAGTGAGATTGTGCTTTTGTCCACGTCCAAAGCTAATGGCTTTTGTTTGAAGGGGCATGTTAGAGATATAAAAACCTTTCATGGCCCCTTTGGTCAAATTTGAGTGGTTTTTTGTCAAAATTTTCTTTTGTACTTGTTTTTAAGTCTGCCAATTTGGGCCTAACATTTGGTGTTTTAGGATCATAGTCAATTTTTTTCTCTCTTCTATTTCTGTGTTCCCTGTGGAGTCAATACTGATGCTGCTTATGAAGGTCATTTGTCAAGAGAAGAGCCCACAAAGTCAAATGCTGAAGTGAGCAAGATTGATGTGACTGAAAGTATGTCTGGGACTGAATTGTTAGTGTTGGATGAGATTTTGTCTGCTGAATCAGGTCAATTTACATCGAAGTCTCATCAAACTGGTGATGTTGGTGGCCACAAGCAGAAAGAGGTAAACACTTCATCACATTTGGACAATATTATGTCTCCATTGTAATCTATTAGTTCAGTTTGACTTAAGAACTCCGTATGTTGACAGGCCTGGGCTCTTAGTGGCAATAGCGAATGGATTGTGGAACACTTCTATGAACTAGTTCCGGACTTGGCACTGAATTTTTCTTTTGAATTGGATAAATTCCAAAAAGAGGTACTGATCAATACCATTCATTACTATTTACATAGTAGCATACTCTATAAAGCTGCTTAACATTTCCTAGAAAAATGGTGCCATATGGAACGTTCCAATTGTACAAAAGTGTATCATGTATGATGCTTAGTCCAAGTCAAGTTATTTTTGGGTCTTTTTTAATTTTTTTTTAAATTTTGTAGCATTCATTCAGTGTTGTCCTTTATTGCTTTGGCGCAACTTATTATTGTCACTGTGAGCAAATAGGCTGCAATGCGTAAGTTCATTACAGAGGCTTTTGAGACTTCAAACCAAAGAGTTCCATGACTTATGCATGTCAGAAATGAAAATTTTGGAATAAACAATTGATTTTCTTTTAACTACATTTTTATTTTGTCAAAGTAGAGCTGCTTTCCTTAGAACTTCCATTGAAGCTTTTGCATTCTCAAGCATCTGCAATGTTACTTGATGATATAATCATTTTAAATTGGCAATTTTTCTCACTGAGTGCAAAATAGTCTTTACGCGTTCTACTGCAGCGACAGACGGCAAATATAATGTCTTAAATGGGTAATTTATAGAAGTTATTGTATTTGCTGTTTACCTAAGTAGCATCGTTCTTTCTTCTGAGCCTCCTTTTTTTTTTTTTTTAAAAAACAATTCTTGCAGGCTATATATTATTTGGAAAAGGGAGATTCTGTTTTTGTGGCCGCTCATACTTCAGCTGGAAAGACAGTTGTTGCAGAGTATGCTTTTGCTTTGGCATCAAAAGTATGATCTTCTTAATCCTGTGCATGAACTGAGGTTTAAATCATTCTTTTTCTGCATCTTCAGATTTCTTGCAAGATCCTTAGTGCCATATTTGTAGCACAGTAATTCAATATATTTCTTTTCATGCCAAGATTTTTATGAAGTTTTTCATGTGATGCAGCACTGCACCAGAGCTGTCTATACTGCTCCCATTAAAACTATCAGCAACCAAAAGTATCGGGATTTTTGTGAGAAATTTGATGTTGGCCTTCTCACTGGTGATGTTAGCTTGAGACCAGAGGCTTCTTGTCTCATCATGACCACTGAAATATTGAGATCAATGCTTTACCGAGGTGCTGATGTTATAAGAGACATTGAATGGGTAAAGGGGTTGTTTTTCTCCCCCAATAGTAATCCCCCTTCTGCATATAACATGCAATTTCTTTCTTGTCTTTTTGCCATTTTTACTTTGATGTTAGACTACCAAATTATTTTATTGCTTATTGTTATTATTATTATCTTCTTTGAGATAGGTCATTTTTGATGAAGTACATTATGTCAATGATGCTGAAAGAGGTGTTGTTTGGGAAGAAGTTATAATCATGCTTCCAAGGCATGTAAACATTGTCCTCCTCTCAGCCACAGTAAATATTTCTTCCCTATATATATTTCTGACTGTATATTGCCAGTGAGAATTGTCACTGTTAGCAATAGTGCTACTGACTTAATCTTGTGAATTCTGTGTCCTGAAGAAACTGTAGTATATCCATCATGTTACTTCTTAAAGATTATATGAGTTGTGCAGTTTAATGTATGCTTTCTTTAGAAGATTGCAACATAAAACAGCATGGCTACAGTGTATTATGATTTATATGTGTGTTTATGTTCTGCCCTTTCTCTTTGCTTAATGAATTTGTCATTGTTTATTTTAGGTACCAAACACAGTTGAATTTGCAGACTGGATTGGTCGGACAAAACAAAAGAAAATCCAAGTTACTGGGTTAGTTGTGAACTCTTATTGTGATGAAAATGTTTTTAAGGAGCTGTTTTAGAACAAATAACTTTTACTTCTTATTTTTTCTTACTTTCAAGTTTTTTAAGAGTAAAGTACAGCAGAAAGGATGTTTAAAATATCTTTGTGTTCTCAACTGATTCTGATTTACTTTTTACTGCATCTGTGTTCAGAACTACGAAAAGACCTGTCCCATTGGAGCATTGCCTTTTTTTTTCTGGAGAACTTTACAAAATATGTGAGAATGAATCTTTTATACGCGACAGATTCAAAGCTGCTAAAGATGCACACAAAAAAAAGAATACAAGTGCAGTTGGTAGTGGGTATTTGGCAATGCGGGATGGGGCTCGTGGTCAGAAACATGAATATTCTAATCGTAGCAAGCAGAATAAGCATTCTGGTTCACTAAATTTTGGGAGCTTCTCTAGGACTGGCGGCGGATATCAAAATAGCGGAAGTGGCCAGAATAATTGGGGTTCAAGGCGATCAGAGGCTTCTCTATGGTTGCAGCTTATTAACAAGCTCTCAAAAAAATCCCTTTTACCCGTATGTGAGATTTGTCTGCATGAATCTACCTTATCAAGCACAGAATGTTTATTTATTATTTATGATTTTATGTTAATATAATAATTTAACACTCTGACTTCTTTCTAGAACTTGTTGTGATGGAGGAAGGTAATGACTAGATAAATATGATATTTTTTTGGTGGCAGTTGTTGGAAATCCAACCGTTCGCAGTTTGATATTTTACCACTATATGATGATTTATGTTTCCAAAATTAAACTTGGAATAATAATCTCCTGTATAATTTCTGAAAGAATTAAATCCAATGTGGTCCTTAGAAACATCGTATTCTTGAAAAAATTTACTCAGAATAGCTCTATTTTTTTTATTATAAAAAGAAATGTGACAAGAGTTTGAGATTATTTCTTATCTTCCCTTGACTAATGGAGGTACATCTATTTAATAGTTCATATTTTCCTCTTAAAGCTTATATAGGCAACAATCAAAAACCTCAAACTGAATGGTGTAATATTTTTCTGAATTAATTTTCTAGCTTTGCATGACTAATGGTGCTTCTATGTATACAGGAAAATTTAGAATATAGCACAGGAGGTTTCTGCCTTGAGTATATTCTAAAACAGCCTTGTCCTTTGTGCTCTCAGGTAGTGATATTTTGTTTCTCTAAGAATTGGTGCGATAAATCAGCTGATAGCATGTCTGGGACTGACCTCACTAGCAGTTCTGAGAAAAGTGAGATCCGTGTTTTCTGTGATAAAGCATTTTCACGGCTAAAGGGATCTGACCGGAATTTACCGCAGGTTTGATAGCTAAATATCAATACTCTGTGCATATAAATCTAATTGGAATTTACATGTGCTCACTTGATGTTCAGATTGTCAGAGTTCAGAGCCTTCTTCGTAGAGGGATTGGTGTACACCATGCAGGACTGCTTCCAATTGTTAAGGAAGTTGTTGAAATGCTTTTCTGCCGTGGTGTGATTAAGGTAAGCCATCTGCTCATTAGTTTACCTCGATATTGTACAACTTACTTATTTTTGGAGTATGCAATGTTAATTGGTGATGCTCTTATGAGGACGAAGAACTTACATAATTAAAATTTCGTAATGATGTTTTTGAAAAGTGAAAAAGAGTTGAGTTTCGTTAGTGTTGTTTCTTTAGGCAATCATATGAAATTTTTTACTTTTAGATGGTAAGATTTCTTTTGCTTTATTTGTTATAGGTATTGTTTTCAACAGAGACATTTGCTATGGGGGTTAATGCACCTGCCAGAACGGTGAGTTTTTGTTTAACGAGTTTTTAAAAACTTAGATAATATGTATTGCCGTAGCACCAATGCATGTTTACTAATTATTATTTATCTATATTTTCCTAGATGTACTTGTTTCTTGTCTCTCTTCTACCAATAAGTTATTCTTTTAGTAAGAGACATAATTTTTTCTTTATACTTCTGTTCTATTTTTTCCTTGGTGATTTTTATGTTGGTGTTTAGTAACTGGCAAACAATAATCAAAGGAATTTTGTTGCTACAAGATTGTGGTGCTTAAGCAGATTTAAGTTGGTCCGGATTGACTTTAAAATTGGCATGGATCAATATGAAGAATTCATGACTGATATGACTACCATCTCTTAGCATTGTTCATATTCATAATATTATCCGCATTAGGTTAGACCTTTAATGTTTGGAGTCAGTTTTGGGTGCAATGCAGTCCCTTTGTTGTTAGGCATTGATAAAATGTTTTAATTGTTAAGTAAAATTAAGAATTGTAATTGGCATTATTATCTTTTAACAATGTTGTAGATCAAGCCTCTAATCCTTTAGACAATTGTTGGACTGATGGTAATTACAGAAAACCTGAGAAATTTATTCAATTTGCTCTGCAAACTATTGATAACTAAGTAAAATAAGTATAACTTCATCGCATTTTATTGCCACAAGTTCTTATCTAAATGATTACATCCAGTTCTACACTTGAGATTCTTGAATCTAATCTAAACTATTGCATAATTTGCAGGTTGTATTTGATACTTTAAGGAAGTTTGATGGCAAGGAATTTAGACAATTACTTCCTGGAGAATATACTCAAATGGCAGGTCGTGCTGGCAGAAGAGGACTTGACAAAATTGGTACTGTGGTTGTGATGTGCCGTGATGAGATTCCAGAAGAGAGCGATTTGAGACGTCTAATAGTTGGAAGTGCTACCAGTCTTAAATCTCAGTTTCGATTGACTTATATTATGATCTTACATCTCCTTCGTGTTGAGGAATTGAAGGTACTATGAAGATTTGAATTGCAGAATTTGTGGTACTACCATGGCTAGTAATGTTCATCAAATTTTAGAAATTTGTAATCTTGCCTTGCCTTTGGGATTGCATGACTTTCATGATATTTTGCTCTATATTGTGCATGCATATCAAATCTTCCAACGTAGCTATGCTCTTTCTGAAATTAAAATGTAAAAAAAAGAAAGGAATTAACCCGTATTTTGGCCTTTGAACCTTATTCATTTTGCTATTAAGCCTTACAAGTGATGTCGTTTGCAATAAACGGTTTGATTTGGTTACATTTAGGACTAATTGAAGGTATTCAACAGACTGATTTAATTATCCATTAGATTTTCTTAAGTTGACCAACATGAACCATGGGACTCAATTGCCAACAACTTTACTTGGAGTTTAAATGGAAAAATTACATAAAGTTCAAGAACTGAGATATGGTTTATGTTAAAGATAAACTGTAGGGTCAAGTAAATGTGCTTGCAAACATGTGTATGTTGCGCATGCCTGCAACATACACATGTTCTTGCCTGCATGAAATTACCTACCTTTCCATTCATTATAATGTCCACTAATCTTTGGATGTGCCTAACCTTTTATATATGCATTCACACAGTTTAATGGTCTATTTCTTTGACTTTATTAACTTCATTATTCCTTTTCCTAAAGCTTGAAAATATAGACATGAACTAGATCCTTGGAAAATAGCTTATGGATGATTAAAAAAAATATATATATTGGGTTTAGTTTCAGTAACAAAAGGACCAAGGGAAGAATTTTCCTTGGTATTCTTTGCGAGTTTGTGCATGGGACTTGGTGATGCAGGGGCTGTTCACATTGGGTCAATAGGTTTTAGAATTTTTATGCTAAAGTAATTTTCCAAGGTGTGTTTATCCTTGGTTTTCAAGAAACATGTATCTATTTAAGATATATAATTTTCATTTTTAGATTTTAGATAGGAGAAAGTCTTATTATTTATGTCTTTTTAGAAGGATTTATATTTCCTAGTTAGTTTGGACCAAGGTAATAAAAGGGGTTGTACCTTTAGTTTCAAGGCAGATTTAGAAATTTCAATATATTAAAGAACCTTATTGGTTTTTTATATTTCCTGGTTGCTTGACACCAGAAGAATTCAGCCTTTGGTTTGAATTTTGATCTCTTAATTCCCTCTCTTTAGTATTCTTTGTATTCAACCTTTCCATTCATGATGCTGGAGCTATAAATCCTACAGTAAAAGGCAGATTGGAAGAGTAGTTGTTGGGTATATATCCTAGTTTTAATTCAGAAGTTTTTTTTTTTTAAATTCTCAATTCTCATGAGTTGATGTTGGCTATGGAGGGTCATATGGGAGGCTGTTAGAAGCCAATTTATCAAGAATATTGTGATGAGGGAGGGGAAGAAATTAGGTTATTTCCTATCCAAGAAGAAATTCTTGTTGTTCAACAAGTTTCTATACTAAAGTAAAATGAGAAGATTGGAATGAGGAAACAAAAGAAGATTATTTTTCTAAAGATCCATTCACAAAAGCTACGGTAAATAAAAGTGGCACGTTTAGACTTTTCATGAATATCTTGTGGAAAGGCGAAGGAACATATACAACTAAATTTGAGGGTCAATTTTCTTCCAATCTGGGGAGTCTGATGCAGGGACTTTTCAAGTTTGGTTAATAGGTTTTAGAATTTTTACATTAAGAATTTTTCAAGGTGTGTATGTATTTATTTATGAAGTATCTATCTAATTTTTTATTTTGGGTTTTAGATAGGAGAATTTAATTAGAAAGCTTATATTTAGTTAGGGAGTCTTATTAATTTTGACTTTTTTAGCAGGATTCATATTTCCTAATTAGGTTAGGACTAAGGTGATGTAAAGGGGTCGTAGCCTTAGTTTAAAGTATTAAAAACCCATTATTGGTGTGTTATAATTCCTGGTTGTTTGACACCAGAAGAATTCAGCCATTAGTTTGAATTTTGATCTCTTAATCCTTTCTCCTTAGTATCCTTTTGTTCATTTTGGTTTAGGGTTTTATTTTCCTTTATCACTTTGGATTCATATAGAGATTTTATTCATGTATCTAGAAAGTGAAAAGCATGAAATAGAAACAGATCTATATTCACTTAGGGTTTTCATTTCACCTTTCCCCTCCCCATATTTGATTACAATTTACAAATCTAGATTTTTGAAAGAGTTTCTGTGGTTAAATTATTGTTGGAGCATTTATCACCACTCAACCGGATGGGGGACATAATTGCAGGTGGAAGAAATGTTGAAAAGAAGTTTTGCTGAGTTTCATGCTCAAAAGAAACTTCCTGAAACACAGAAAATGTTGATGGTGAAGCTTGCTCAGCCTATTGAAGCTATTGAGTAAGTATATTAGCAATAGAATCTTGACTTCTATCCTCTGTCAACCTTGGCAATTTTTTTAAATTTCTTGATGGTAAGTGTCACCTTGCTTCTATCACTGATGCAGGATTTTTTCATGATGTTGTACGTGAACATGCACTTTGTTGTGCAATATTTCTATAATTAATGCTTTTGGTGTCAATTAACTGATAACTTGTTTCATTGGGTATCATTGTTGTTCTGTGCCTGGCTCTCAAAAGTTTTATACATTTTATGATTGGGTACTCAATAAGTAAAATGTTGAGGTGTTTTGCATATATATGTGTGTGTGTGTGTGTGTGTGTGTGTGTGTGTGTGTGTGTGTGTGTGTGTGTACTTTGGTGGCCTAACTTTGACAGCTTGGCTATGTTTGTCTTATAACATTCTTTTTTTCTATCTATGTTTGATAGTCATTTGAATAAGGCATCACAACTTTTCAGAATTCTAAAGAATTTGCATATGCAAGGTCACATACAGAAAAAAGTGAGACTTATTGGCAAAATTGGCATATATTGCCAATGAAGAAGTCTTATATGTAGTTATTATAATTTTATTTAGGGTAAATTGCTAAGCTTCACCCCCTTCCCCTCCAAGTTTTGGCTCATTATAGATTTTTATATCTGCTGTTCCAAAACTAGGTGCTTTGTTCCTTAAGATCTGTTAACAGCTTTACATTTTAGTTCTGGAGTTCAAGTTTAAGAATTTTCACCACATTTTAATACCTGTGTTTGAAATTTGACTATAGTTTAGTACCTAGTTCAAAATTTTATGCCATTTTGGTTCTCTTTGTTATATTTAGACCCCATTAACCCCTCAAAATCATATACTATTTACTGGCGATAGCATGAGCATGGTTTTAAATCGTGGTCAAGGTTGCAGTTGTGGTTGTGTATAATGGTAACAAGGCTGTTGCGGCTATAATATAATGGTAACTACAAACCGTTGCACAATTTTTATACAAAAAGTTGCAAAATAAGAAATATTAACATAATTCACTAAAAGTAATAATTACAATTAACTAATAAACATAAACATAAATAAAGACATAACATTTATGGTTATGTCCAAAATTAACAATTAATTTAAATAAGTAACATCTATGGACATTGTAGCCCCCAAGAATTAATTTTTGTGAGTTAAAAGAAAAAAAAAAAAAAAGAATGTTGGAGTTGTTGAATCTTGACCCAGTCTAGCTTCAATGGGTGCTATGCAGGTGCTATGCAGAGTTACCATAGTCGTCTTGCTGTGCAGCCGTATATTAGTAAGAAGGAAAGAAAACTAGGTGTATTCAGCAGAAATATGGACAAAAACATGTGATTCTGCACAAAAATAAAGATTCCAGCAAACCCCATTAATGTAACAGCTATGGCTGATACAGCTGCTACATCCCACAAAATTTTTCTTTGCCTATTTTTTCACTGGCTTAACAGGAATGGTGCCTTGAAATCCATTATATAATGGCCGTTACGTAACGAGGCCATGAGCATAAGGACTAAAAGACATCTAACTCTGTAATGACAAGGCTAAAAGTGCATTTTAGGTCAAACCTCAGAGGTACCTTTTATTTATGATGACAAACTTTTGAGAGATTCTGCAGAATATTGTGGAAGAAAGAATTATTTTTATGTGTCCTATATATATATGTATATATATATATATATATATGTATATATATATATATATATATATATAGCTGTACAAAGAAAGACAGAATTCCCTAATTTACGTAATATACAAAACTTCCTATATTTACGCCATAAATTACTTTATTCTAGATTAGTCCCTTTCCAACAGATACAGTGTCACTCAACTCATGATTTAGTTCTGCCTAAATCAGCATAGGAATTTAAGTAACATTCAAGTGCTTTGACAAATTATAATGCCATAGCTATTGCAGCAAAATTCTGATGGTTGTTTGGTCCCCTAAAATATCAACAAAGTTCATATCTTATTATTAATTTTCTTGTAAAGGTCTGACATAATAAATTGCGGGATGGCAAAGTACTATACTGCTTAGTTGATTGCTTATCTTATGGTGTGATGTCATTTCCTGCAGTTTTCTTTTGTAGCTCATCAAGAATAGCTCTTTGAATGTAGATGTATAAAAGGAGAACCAGCAATTGAAGAATACTATGGTATGTACTTGGAAGCTGAGGAATATTGGAGTCAGATATCAGAGGCAGTCTTGCAGTCCCCTGTTGCCCAACAGTCTCTTTCACCTGGAAGAGTTGTGTTTGTGAAGTCACAGTCTGTGAGTTATGAATTTGTGGTTGCATCTATTTTGACCATATCACGTTGTATGAAATGTGATTCTCATATAAGTAATTCATTTGTTACATTTGGGTCACTCTCTATCTCTCTCCAAAAAAGGGAAAAAATTATAGTCTATGTCTTACACTGGCATTGTGCATTTATTGGCAAAGATGTTTTCTTTTTCTTTTGGTAAAGATTTTTGATTATCTTTTGTCTGAATAAGCATTCTCTATTTTAGCAGTCACTAGTTTCAATGAAAATGATAGTTGATCTCTGTTTACAAGTACATTAAAGATGCTTTGCAATCCAATTTTAGGATAGATAGCAGTCTTGGTGGCATTAAGTGAAAAGACTTGGAAACAATGGCAATAAGGATGAAGATGAATTATATTAATTTTCTATAACATTTGCTTATTCTTGTATACTTAGATTTTATGTGCTAGAGGAAATCAAGATGACACTTCTGAACCAAGCAAGTTCAATAATAAAAGGTGGTGTTTCACATGCACATGTTATACCAGTGTATGAAGTTCGTGAAATATCTTTTTTTGATGTTTTAACCTTATTGTACTATAAAATGGCTAAATTTTCATGTTTCCTTCACTCGGTTTCTTGATGCTGTAGCTATGATTGCTGAATTTATAGTGTTGTTGATTACAGGCACAAGGCCACTTGCTTGGAGTGGTTGTCAAAGGACCTTCTGCCAATATGAAGCAGTGCATAGTTTTAGTTCTGAAACCTGATTTGCCATCATCAATGCAAATTTCCAACCTGCAAGATAAGAGGGCTGGTGATAGCTCTCAGGCTTATTTGCTTTTGCCGAAATCAAAGCGTGGTGAAGAAGATTACTTCTATTCTGTGGCTTCCCGCAAAGGATCAGGTGCTATCAATATAAATTTACCACACCAAGGCAGTGCTGCTGGTGTCAGTTATGAAGTTAGAGGAATGGATAGTAAAGAATTCTTATGCATATGCAGTAAAAAACTAAAGATTGACCATGTTGGAATCCTTGAGTATGTTAGCAATGCAGCTTTCTCTGAGACAGTTCAATTATTGTCAGAACTGAAATCTGATGTAAATAAGTACCCTCTTGCCTTAGATCCACTGAAAGGTACAACTTTTTTTTTTTTTTTTTATGAAGATGATATTAATTCTTTGGAAAAACTGGATTAACTTGTGAGATTTGATGGACTTGCAATTCCCTTTACATACCCCTTGCCAGACCATTTCAGTCCACCACTGGCAATTAGGGTAAAATTAGCTATGGAATTCTGGCATGGAGGGCTTGCGGTGACATGCTTACAGATCCATTGCATTGGAAGCTGTATTATCGTGACGAAAGTTAGAAAAATAAGCAGTTTAAATTAGTTCTAATAGCAGCTTGATTAGTCAAATGACTTTCAACTGTTATCAAGTCATGCAGTGCCTTATTTCCATGCTTTAACCTTCTGTAGCAAAGGATAATTCCTAGAATTTTAAAATCATCTTTTTTAATGGGTCTTCTGTCTTGCAGTAATTGTGTACCTGAGGTCTTACTTTTCATAGTCTGGAAAATAAATTCCTCTTTTTTTCCTCGTCTGAAATGCCTTCGTATTAATGTTACCACATAATGAGTAAGAAACAAGGAAGTTGGTGTTTTTTCCTAAGAAAAAAAGGAAGTTGCTATTTTTCCACTGGTGATGCATTGCTTGAAGATATCATGGTGTGTTTGGCTTGAGAGTCATGACTGCATAGCCTGAAGTTTACCTTCTTTCCTGTATGTACCAATGGCGCCATCGTACCATTTCCATTGATGTTGAATTTTTAATGCATGGCTACCAGTCATTAATGTTGACAGTGTTCGGTAGATTTTCTGGATTGTTTGGATTGCAAAAATCCACACGGTAGGTTTTGGGTTTTATAGTCGAAAACGCAACTTTTGATTTTGATGAGTTATGGGGGCCTGCAATGCATAAAAAAAAAATGCTGATTTCTGTGTACTATAATGGGGTCAATTTAACCTGTTCAATTTAACCCATTTTTGGGCTGCAAAATCAGTCATTTAGGCACTAAATGGGCCATTTTTAGTTTTTGAGCAATTTTAGGAATTAGTTTTCCTTTCCTGTTTGGATCTAGATTTGTTCTTGTTGTTGAAGAGTTTGTGATTGCCCTCCCCCGCCCCCGGTTTTGTTTGTTTTGAGGGATATTCAATAATATTGCTCCTTTTTTCTTCCATATTTAATTGTTAACATTCAAAAATATTTCACCTTTTATTTCTAGAGCACTGTACATCTGGTCAGTCATCCTATGCATGACACTTTCATCTGTCATTTGTCAGCTTCTTGATGCCGCCCCTCCCCCCCTTTCTCTCTCTTCTCCCTCCTCTTCCTCTTTCTCTTAACTTATTGCTCCTCATATGTTTTGTTCATTGTTTATGATGACAAGCTTTTCATAGCAGCCAAGTATAGTCCTGAACTTTACTGACTCTTGGAGTTACTTCCTTGTCGGTGATTTTGCTCCAGATCTGAAGATGACAGATGTGAATTTTGTGCAAGCATACTACAAATGGAGTAGCCTGTTGCAAAAGATGGCAATGAATAAATGTCATGGGTGTATAAAATTAGAGGAGCACATTGCCTTGGCAAGAGAGATAAAGAAGCATAAAGATGAAATTGATAATCTGAAATTTCAAATGTCTGATGAGGCACTACAGCAGATGCCAGACTTTCAGGGCAGGGTATGGTTTATGATGCACGTTTTTCTTGCTCTTTTTTTCTTCTATTGTCATGCTTTTGGTTTTAGGTTAGTCATGAAGAACCCCTGTGAAGATTTTAAATTTTTTATTTGCAGATAGATGTTCTGAAGACAATTGGTTGTATAGATGCTGACCTTGTAGTTCAAATTAAAGGCCGTGTTGCTTGTGAGATGAATTCAGGGGAGGAATTGATATGCACAGAGTTTTTATTTGAAAATCAACTTGATGACCTAGAACCAGAAGAAGCAGTGGCAATAATGTCTGCCTTTGTGTTCCAACAGAGGAACACTTCTGAGCCTTCCCTTACTCCCAAGCTGTCTGAAGCTAAAAAGAGGTGATTCCCCTTTCTTCCTGCTGTCAATTGTTTCTGGTCATAGCTTCAAAATCTTGTGTTTTTTGACATGATTTTTAAAAAACGTGTTTTCCAAACTCTTATGGTTTTTTCTTAAAAAAAAAACCCCTCAATTATTTGTTTCAAAAATAAACTTGGACAACCTTGCCTTGATGTATGATGAGTTAATCGTAATACCTTTAACTTTTGGTTTTAATGTGGCACTGTGAATTAAATGGCAGTGGTTATTATGGATGTCTGCAAGATTCAACCTTCTAAATTGTTATTTTAAAAGAATGCACCCATGTAAAATGATGTGCTTTTGCCATTGTGCTTATCATGGTTATCAAAGGTGCAAGGTTGACTAAGATACTAAGGAATCTTGAAGCCTAGGTGAAGGGCTTTATATGATCTGAGAGAGGACAGGTGCAAAAGAAGTAAATTTGCTAGATGGTTCAAAATTAATATTAGACGGTGATAGAAAATTCAAATTGGTCACAGTTAGTGCAAGCAATATCTAAATTACACTAAAAATAACATAAAAATGCCTAACATTCATAACACTTCAAAATATCAGTATCAACAACTAAAGTCTTCAAACTCATGGATGGATCCAGCATGGAGGCACTTGCACCCACTGCGTCTGGAATTTTCTTTTAGTGGTGTGTAATTAAAGGGTTAATTAATTTTTATCCAATAGCTGGTGTGTAATTAAAGGGTTAATTAATTTTTATCCAATAGCACATTAATCATTTCAATTCTATTTTACATTATTCTAAGAGAATTATGCCCCAATCTTGTCATATTTATTAGCAACAATTATCATCCCATATGTGATATTTAATACTCTTTCTAAAATCAAAGTAATTGAATTCAACTACAATGCAAGTGTGTTAAAGTAATTTAGTGTATATAAAAGCATGAATGGATGATAAAATTTTTGAATCTATCAAGATATCATTAATATGAAGATTAATTTAGGCATATAAATATTTTATTTTAATATTTATTTATATTTTAAAAAATATTTATAAAATCCTAATACAAATCAATAAATTATACATGAAGAATTCATACAATTACTTCTAAAGGTGACATTAGATTTTAGCTTGATAACCTAATTTTATTAGTATTAGGATTTGTATTGTTATAATTTTATTTCATGATAAAAATTTAAACTTGAAATATTATTGAAAGTTTAATATTAGTCTCTATATATAGTATGATGGTTATTTGATTTGATTGTGTATTATTCTAGTGAATGAAAATTGGGTTAAATACGCAGATATTCCTGGGTTTTTCTCTATTATACTACTTAGTCACCCACTTTATAAATTATATTAAGACATTCCTATCTTTTGATTTCATTAACTAATTAATCATTACGTTCAAATTTCAGTACCTCTTCCGGTAGTCAACTGATAAAAGTCAATAAATTGATTTGATAATTATTAAAATACCTAGACTACTCTCATTTCATCTCCCATGATTTCTTTCTCAAATCCATGATTTTATTCTCCAATCCATGATTTTCATCTCTTTCATTTATTGCAATTTGCCCTTATCCTTAATCATTGCTCTAAACCTTCGTCGATTTTTCATCAATTATCAAAACCCAACACAATTTCATCAAAAATTTCAACAAAGGTACATACCCACCATTTAGATACATAGACTCAGCTAGCAAAGTTTTCCTCTACCCTCATCACTTGAATCTTATATCGATCCTCTTCCAAATTCTTGAAAAGATTGAAACTTTTGAGAGTTTGAAGCTTTTCTTCAACAATGATCTTCTTCATCGCTGGGGATAATACAAACCTCGCTTAATCGATGTACAGGTGGATTTGGTTCCTTCAACAATAGTCTTCTATGTCATTTGATTTTACTCTTTATTTTGCTTTTTTTTTTTTTTTTGTATATCTTGTTTTCGAGAAGAGGGTGAGACATCTTCAACTTTTGGATTTGATGGCCATCTTGCTGCCGTTATCAACGATGAAGAAGAAAAAACTGGGAAAATGATGGATTTCTAGGTTTTGGTTTTGTTGGGAATGTTGGGTTTATTGGTATTTATATGGCTGTGATTGTTGGGTTTGCAGTGATTTGTTTTTGGGATTGTTAGGTACACAAACGAGGATTTGGTTGTTTTTTGATTTTGATTGTTTTTGTTTTTGTTCTTGTTGATTTTGATTGTGTTTCTTGTCTCTTGTTATGATTTGATGGATTTTCGAAGATGGGTACAAAGACGAGGATGATAGTTGAAGATGGGTACGACAATTGTTTGTGAAAAGTGTTCTGGATGGATTTTTTTTTGAGGTTGTATTCTTTTTGAAATCAGTTTGATTGTTGATTGTGAAAATCATTCTAGATGATTTTCTAGGCTTTTGGGTTCGTTTCAATTTTTGATTGATTTTGATTGTATGCAGAATGATGTTTACGTTCCCTTGATTTTCTGGTGAGAAAATAAAATTTGATATAAAATTAAGGGCATTATAGACATTTTATAAAAATTTAATAGAAAATTTGACAGAAGGATATAATAAATAACAAAATTAAAATAGAGGGACGATTCACTATAATTTTTGAAAATGAGGAACTGAATAGTATAATAGGCAAAAACGTAAGGGGGTCACAGTATTTAACCCATGAAAATTTAAACTTACTAGCATGATGGTTGTTTGATTTGAGAGTGTACTATTCTAGAGAAATATTTTAGTTTATTTTCGTACTTATAATTTTTATGTTTTCAGGAAGACTCTTGTGATGGATTCAATTTGAGTTCTTAAGAAACATTATGATTCTCGCATCCAAAATTTTACATAGTCATATAGTCGTAAGCAAAGCGACAAATATTTCAATCACTTAATTCTATATTTTTTATTTTTTTATTTCTGATTCTGAGTTTATTTACTTTTTTTTGTTGTTTTGTATCATTGATTTTGTTTTAAATTTTATTAGTGAACAAAAATAAATAAGAGTAATTTTTATTGGTCAATTTCAATAATATGTTAAATGAAATTTTTTTATACATTTTTTAAAATACATTTTAAAAAAAATTTCATACAGGAACATATTGTTAAAACTTATATTATAATTTTCACTTATTTTTATTGGTTGAGAAATAAGACTTCAACTGCATTGGTTAACAAATAATTTTCATTGATCTGAAAATAAAAAATAATCCTTAATGAAATAAGAAAAATTTTAAGAAAGGAGACGACTTTTAATCAAGTTATTAACTAATTAATATGATAGAATGGTTATTGGATACATTTTCTAATTGAAATTGAAAGAGTGAAAGATGTCCAAATATTATTTTTATTATTTTGAAGGGAAGTTTGAGTTTTTTTTTTTTTTAAATTACAGTATCAATAATAGTGATTTTGGTGATCTATTGACAGTATCAATAATAGTGATTTTGGTTACAGTATCAATAATAGTGATTTTGTTTATCTATTTTAAATATTCATAACAAATACAAAGATCAGTGTTACAGTTGCAACACATGTCGTAAAGAAACTAGTGTGTGTGTGTGTATTTGACCTTAGTAATATAAATTTCTGGATCTGTTCCTGCTGAAACTTGTCTCTGTTTCTGAGATATGCACTTGTTATATATACATTATCATAGAGCTGACATACTTTTATGGTAAAAGTCAAGTAAAAAGTAGTATTATTCACAATTTTGTCGAAAGAGGCTCTTCAGTTGAATGTCAGTAGTGATAAATAAATATTGAATATAAATCATGGATTCCAGGTAAAATGCTTTCTTTTATTTGAGTTTTATTGCATTTGTTAATCTTAATTAATTTTGTTAACATTTATTTTGTTTGCTACATTTTGTCTATTTTCATAAAAAATTGCTTAGTGGCATGGCTTCTCTGTTATGTTAGGGCCACAATAGCCTCATTGCTGTTGCATGCGATGGGGGCCTTCATCTACATGTATGGTTGTGCCTTAGAGACTTCTTTAACTATGGTGCCCATAGCAATCTGAGATTGCGACTCTGGAATTTAACATCAGTTTTATTCTCTCTTTTTCCCCTCCTCTTTTTTCTTCCTGTATTTCTTTTGTAATTATTTTATTTCTTGAATTTCTTAATTCAATCCCTGATTTTTATTTTTTTTTCCATTTTAGATTGTACAACACGGCAATTCGACTTGGAGAGCTTCAAGCCCACTTCAAACTACAGATAAGCCCTGAAGAGTATGCGCAGGAAAATCTGAAGTTTGGGCTTGTGGAAGTAGTCTATGAGTGGGCAAAGGTTTCTTTTAATAAAACATTGTAGGCTCCATTTGGTTAGCTTGCTGAAGTTGTTTTTTGGTCATTTGCTATTACATTTTATAATAGCAAATTACAAAGAAAGCAACATTGACAAGAACTTACCAAACAGCTTAGTTTTTTTCCACTTGCTACTTTCTTGAATCTCCTGTAACCTTTTTTTTTTAATTGTGGCAGGGAACTCCATTTGCTGATATATGTGAGCTTACTGATTTTCCTGAAGGCTTGATAGTAAGGACAATTGTCAGACTCGATGAGACATGTCGGGAGTTTAGAAATGCTGCTGCTATTATGGGCAATTCAGCACTGCACAAGAAGATGGAAGCTGCATCAAATGCAATAAAACGTGACGTAGTTTTTGCAGCTAGCTTGTACATTACAGGCGTATAATCTCTCTCTCTCTCTCTCTCTCTCTCTCTCTCTCTCTCTCTCTCTATATATATATATATATATATATATATATATATATATATACATGACTCCCAATCAAATTTTCTTTTTGCAAATTTTGAATTATTATTACGAAAAGTATATAAATTTTTTTTTAATATTTAGGTTAAATATACTAACATTGTTAGCTATTAATATTAATGAGATGGTGCTGACATGACATTGATGTGATATGTATAACCATACAATTATGAAAATGGCTTATTTCGAGAGATGTTATATTATTGAGTTTAAATTTTAATAAAAATAATAAAAATAATTTTCAAGAGTCTCAGCTTTGAATTGAGCGATGGGACATTCCAGTGTAAAATCTTTTTTATTTGAGGTTTATGGGAATTTTCCTTCTGCCTATTTTTGTTGTCTAATAAATATTATTCTTTTATTTTTTATTATCACTATCACCCTCCAAAGAGCGACCTCGAGAGCAAGTGCAGGATGTTTCTCCATTAGTTGATCGACTCTCTCCCAAGAAGCATTTGAAAGAGATAAACAATCCTAGTGAACAAAAACTTGGGCAGTCCTGGAGATCATCTTTTTATCTAATATAGCTTTCGGTACAGGAAACAAATTCTCCTTTGTAAACAACATGTAATTGGGGTTGAATATCTGTAGAATTTCCTTAGAACTTTTTTATACAAGAAATGTGGAAGACAAGGTGGATTTTGGAAGAGGAAGGGTGAGACGATAAGCTATGGATCATATTATTGTTGCAACTGAAAAAGGTCCATAGAATTTTGGTAATAGTTTTCGGTTTTTGTTAGTGCTAAGGGATAGTCATTTGTACGATTGGAGCTTGATTAGGACCATATAAACTTCTCGATGGTGCTTATCGTTGGATGCTTTCATAGGATTTTGGGCATGTAAAAGTCTCTCCCTCAAAAGTTGCAAAGTTTGATCGCGTTTGCAATAGGGATGATAATGGGTAGAGATTTCTCATTTTTCATGGGGATCCACATGACGGGGTGGGGTGGGGTATCCTCGCTTGTTCTCTCCTATGGGGAAGGGGGTGAGGATTACACACTCCGCCTTGCAGGTTCCCACGGGAACCCTCGATGTGGATCCTCAGATTAGATTTATTTTTATAAGTTTTTATACTTATTAGATGTATATTTTTATAATGATTAGATGTATATATAAATATTGTGTACAATTATATATTTTTGTATATTTAATAAAATATATTTTTGACTTTCCAAGGAATCCTAGCAAAGGTGAGAACAAGGGGTAAAAATTTTCTCATTAGGAGGGCAAGGCAAGGTGGGGGATGGTGCCCCACTTGCTTGTTGCCATTCCTAGTATGCAACTCTTAGTCTACTGCTTCAATATGGGCATTACCTAGGCAGTAAGTCAAGAGGTGTTAAGGTTTGCGCCCATAATCAACTTCGAATGGAGTGGTTATTAAAGATAAGTGGTACTCAATGTTGTGTAAATGACTCAATGTGAATAGAAACCTCGAAGTCTCGACACAAGCGTTGGACATACACTAAAATGGGTTGAAAGCATCAAGGCAGAGCTAGAGTTTCTATACTCTCCAACAGAAGATGATCAAATGTTCCAACATGTATTGGGACATTTTTCAACGAGCATTGAACTAAAGCCAATAGCTGTTGAAACACCATACAAAATCTTGAAAAATAGAGCATCAACCTCACATCATTTAAAAGATGTTTCAATAGGTATTGTCCATATCCCAACAAAAGTGGAAGTTTAATTCCAGCAGGCATTCAGTTGCTCTAACAGTCGTTGAAGGAGTTGGTGTCTAAAAAATTAAGAAAGTCAGAAAAGGAGTGTCTAAACAAATCTCTATCTAACAGCTAGTTCCAATTGGTTTTCAATGAAATCAATAGCTGTTGAAGTTGTATTTTCACCTAACAATGAGCATGGAGATAGTCCAGTAGGCATTAAATGACTTTTTTAAACATGAAGTGACAACTTTCCTTCTAGTGGCTAGTTCTGTATCTCTACCTATAAAAGGACTCTCCCGCAATAGAATTAAGAAGATTGAAAAGTAAGAAATCGTTAAAAGTGAGTTTATTCTATTGTGAAAACAATCCTTGATAAAAGGGCTGAAACAAATGTAATCTAGCTTCAAGGAAAGATCAATTGTCAAGTTTGCTTAGGAAATCTTCCAAAATAGAGTTGAAGTACAAGTTAAAGACATCTCTCAAAGCCCTCCACTAAGTCAAGACATAATTTATGAGTGTGATTATTATTATTTATTGTTTGAATTAGAGTATTCCTTCTTATCCTTAATTTGTAAATCCTTTAGAGAAAGTTTTCTTTGGTTTAATAAGATCTCTGTAGATCTAAATCATCTTTGTGAAAAGTTTAAGGTAGTACTTATAAACTACTTTTGTAAACAGTTTTAGTAGCAACTGAAAGTCTACTTATAACGGCTTAGTAGTGCCCAAAAACTACTTCTGTAAAGGTGATTGATAGCTCCTGGAGTCTATCTTGATAGTGAAAGTCTATAGTGGAAGACTAGAGGAGAGGAAGTAGGCAGGGTTGTGCCGAACCTCTATATTGTGTCTATTTCTCTTAATTTTTGCATATCAACCATTAAGTTTTATTTGCCTTTTCCCTATTCAATCCCCTTTCTAGGGCACTAAGGGACAATACTTGTTATCAGAGCCTATCTCTCTATCAAGGCTTAAGTGTTCAGAGTAAAGATCATGACAAGTCATAAGGCATCACAATCAATCCATAAGCCACCATTCGTTAAAGGAGATGATTACGGGTATTGGAAGAATCATATGGAAATATTTCTAGGTAGTGAAACCATAGATTTGTGGGACATTATTGAAAAAGGAAGAGAAAATCCAATTAAATTAGTTGGAGATATTTAGGTTCCTAGGCTTAAGAGTGAATGGACAATATAAGGAAAAAAGGCAAATCTTAAAAATGGACGAGCCATGCATATTCCCTTTCTTGCTATCCATAAATCTTAATATGTAAAGCTGTAAATGTGCACATTGGTAAAGGAAATCTGGGACACTTTGTAGACTCAACATGAACGCACTAGTGAAGTTAAAAAGAAGAAGATACAAATGCATACTTATATATATGAAACTTTTATATACCATCTTGGTGAGACCATAACATAGATATACAATAGGCTTATTGATATTGTGGGCACTCTCAAAACTCTTGGGAAGTCCTACTCCAATGATGATATGGTTACTAAGGTCCTAAAAACTCTTTCCAAGGACAAGTGGGAAGCTAAGAAGACAACCATATAGGAGGCTAACAAGCTTGAAGTCCTATCTTTAGATTAACTTACGGGAAAGCTTATGGCTCATGAAATCACACTTGAAAAAACATCTGAAAGCTCTAAAATGAGAAAGAAAGACTTGGCTCTAAAAGCCAAAGAGGTATTAAATTCCCTTCTTCTTATTGCTTACTAACATCTTCTAGTGATGATGACAATAACAGTGAAGATGAACACCTTGCCCTTATAACAAACAAAGTAAAAAGATTTCTCTCAAAAAGCAAAAGGGTAAAGAGATACAAGAAGAAAGTAGTAAGATTCAACTCATTTACTATGGGTGTAATGAGAAAGGGCACATCAAGATTATCCTAAGGTAAAGCAAACAAAGTTCCTACTAAGTATACAAAGCTACTTGGGATGATATAAGTGACTCCAAACCTGATGAGAAGGACACTAGAAAAGAGCAAGCCAATTTATGTCTCATGGCAATCAAATAAAGATCAGATGAGTCCTTAAGTGAGAACTCCTCCAATATTAATACTGACAATGATGGTGAGAATAAGGTAAATCCTTTTAACTCTTGTTTTAGGGATGAACAATATTTTATTATCACCAAGCTAACCATGAAAGTGGAGACTCTCAAGTCTAACACCTCCATTCTTAAGAAAAAGAATAAATCCTTTAAGAGTCAAAAGACCTTAACTAAGAAGGTTGAGTGTCTAGTTGCTGAGAACATTAAGCTTAGGGAAAATCTCAGTAAATTTACCAAAGGGAAGGATAAACTAAACTCCATCCTTGAAGTTCAAAGGAGCCCATCCATAAAACATGGACTAGGATATAATGCTTCTACCTCTACTGCTCCTTCTACTTTCAAGATAGTCTTTGTCAAGGATAAGAAAGTAAGCATGCCCAAACCTATGAGAATGCCTAAAGTTTCCATAATGGAAAATGCCAAGACCAATGGCATGAAGGCTAAGTTCAGTCCACTCACATACAATTGAGACATGCTCCTTCTAGAGCCAATTATGCCTACATGTATTACTCTTACAAGCCTAAGAGGCAAAGTCTCCAAAGGCACATAAATTGGCATACTCATGCATATAGTTTTGCACCTTACGTGAGAGCACCTCACATAAGAAACACTCATAAACAATTAGCTTAGTGGAGTTACAAACCTCAAAAACACCATGTGCATGCTTTACCTAGAAAGAGGACACTAATGCATTTTAATGGTGAGTGCTTATATTGTGGTTTTTATGGCCATATTGCCTATCATTGCCTTGCTATAAGGCACGATTAGCAGATGGCTAGAACTAACCCTCTAGGACCCAAGAAAATTTGGGTACCTAAGACTTGATCCTCTCTATCTTGCAGATGTGCCTGAAATCCCAAGATGGAAAGCAAGAGTGGTATATAGACAATGGATGTTCAAAGCACATGACAAGAGAAAGGGAGTTGTTCATATAACTAGAGAAATCTAAAGGACTTGGAAATGTATCATTTAGAGACAATGGGAAAGCCAAAATTATTGGCATAGGTGAAATTAGTAAGGATGTTGATTCACCCATTCTTGATAAACTTTTGCTTATTGATGGACTCAAATATAATCTATTAAGTGTAAGTTAACTGTGTGATAAAGGCCTCAGAGTTATGTTTAAACCACAAGCCTGCTATGTGTCAAGAATGAGTGACAACAAAATCTTGTTCATTGGTAGGAGAATTCATAACATTTATGTGATTTATTTAAATTCTCTTATTAACAATGGTGCTAAGTGTCTAGTATCTATAGTGGATGAAGGCAAAACTTGGCATAAAAGGCTAGGACATGCTAGTGTGGAACTCTTCAACAAGTTGAAAAAGAAAAACTTGGTTGAAGGATTACCTGAAATCAAGTTTGCGAAGGAAGGAATTTGTGAAGCATGTCAAAAAGGAAAATAGGTAAATCATTCAAAGCCAAAAACATAGTAAGTTCATCTAAACCCTTGTAATTGCTTCATATGGACTTGTTTCGACCCACTGGAATATTTAGCTTGGGAGGCATGCATTATGTATTTGTCATTGTAAATGGTTACTCTAGGTATACTTGGGTGTTGTTCCTTCCTCATAAGGATTTCTACTTTGATGCCTTTATGACCTTTACTAAGAGAATTCAAAATCAAAAGGATTTCAAGATCTCTTCTATTAAAAATGACCATGGAGGAGAGTTTGAAAACACTGAATTTCATAGCTTTTGTGTTGAGAATGGTATCTCACACAACTTCTCCACTTCTAGAATGCCACAACATAATAGTGTAGTAGAAAGGAAGAATAAACTCTTCAAGAAATGGCTAGGACCACTTTGAATGAATGCAATCTTCCTAAATACTTCTAGGCTGAAGTTGTAAATACTTTTTCTTATGTGTTAAATAGAGTATTGGTTAGGCCTTGTTAAAGATAATACCCTATAAGTTATGGAACAATAGAAAACCCAAGTTTGCATATTTGAGAGTCTTTGGTTGCGAGTTTTTATTCTAAACACTAAAGAAAATTAGCAAATTTGACTCCAAATCTGATGAAGGAATTTTCCTTGGATACTCTATAACCAACAATGGGTATAAAGTCTTCAATAAGTGAACTCTTATTGTTGAGAAGTCTATTTATGTTAGAAACAAAGCTCAGTTAGTAGCCAAAGGCTATAACCAAGAAGAGAGAATAGAGTTTGATGAAACTTTTGTCCCTATTGCAAGGCTGGAGGCCATTAGGATTTTACTTGCATTTCTTTTCATATGAATTTTAAATTATACCAAATGGATGTCAAGAATGCTTTCCTAAATGGCTACATTGATGAAGAAGTGTATGTTGAACAACCCCCTAGTCTTCAAAGTCATTACTTTCCTAACCATGTGTTCAAGCTCACCAAAGCCTTTTATAGCTTAAAGCAAGCTCCAAGAGCTTGGTATGAAAGGTTTAGCAACTTTCCTATAAAGAAAGGGTTTTGGTAGATGCAACATTCTTCTCTAAAGAGAGAAATGAAGACTTGTTGCTTGTGCAAATATATGTGCTTAATATTATTTTTAGTGCCACTAATGTTTGCTTGTGTGAAGATTTCTCCAAAGTAATGAAAAGTGAATTTGAGATGAGTATGATGAGAGAACTCAAGTTCTTTCTTGGATTGCAAATCAAATAAGAAAAGGAGGAAATCTTCATCAACCAAGCTAAATACACCAAATAAATAATTAAAAGATTTGGCATTGAGAATAACAAACCTTATAAAACGCCAATGAACACCAACATTAAACTAAACACAAATGAACGTGGTAAGGTTGTGGATAAAAAGTTGTATAAATGTATGATTGGTAGTCTTCTCTATCTTACTGCATCTAGGCCTGATATCATGTTTAGTGTATGTTTATGTGTAAGATATCAGTCTAATCCCAAGGAGTCTCACTTGCATGCTGTAAAATACATACTTAAATATCTTAATGATACTCTCAACTTAGGACTTTGGTATCCTAAGAGTACCTCATTTGAATTAAATGCATTTTTCATATGCTAATTTTGTTAGGTGTACTTTAGATAGAAAAAGCACTTTAGGCACATGTCAATTACTAGGTGAATGTTTAGTGTCTTAGAGTAGGAAAAAGTAAAATTCAGTTGCTTTGTCTACAACTGAAGCTGAGTATGTGGTGTCAGGTCTTTGTTGTGCTCAAATCCTATAGATGAAGCAACAACTTCTTTACTACAAGATTATTGTAAAACAAGTGGGCATTAGATGTGATAACACTAGTGTCATCTACTTATCTAAAAACCCATTCAACATTATAGGAGTAAGCATATAGATATAAAACTTTCTAAAGGATCATGTTAATAATGGCGATATTCACTTTCTAAAGGATCATGTTAATAATGGTGATATTGTGTTAGAATTTATTGATACTAACCATCAATTGGTAGATATTTTTTATTAAACCACTTTTTGATGAAAGGATGCAATTCATCAAAAGAGAACTTAGAACGATTGATGGAGGTATATTGAGTTAACATCAACAGGTTCTTCTCTTTCACCCTTTTGAATACATGAATAATCTTTATTGATTGATTGATGAAGTTTTATGTGAATTGATATCAATTAAAATCTTTATATTTTATAAGTTAATGATTTTGATTATGTCTTGCCTTGATCAAATGTCACTTTATTAATTGAATTCATGACCATATCATTGAGTTTAATTAATAATCTACATCAATTTAGTTTTGATAATATTTGCTCATTTGAAAAATCTTTTTGAACTTGTTTTTGCCTTGAAAATATTGATAACAACCATTACGATTTCTCCAATGACCGTAGTGTTGTTCACATTTTGCAACTCATATTTCTGTATACCACTGTGATCATTGTATATTTCCAACAACTGTTATTCTTCATCCAATAAGCGTTACAAGCAACAACCTTCATTGAATGAATAACACATGCTTGTTATAGCTAATGGTCTTGTCTAACAACCATCATTTCATTTATAATAGGCGTTGAACACTCCCAATGGCCATATTTTTTAAAGGATCAAGAACCTTCTAAAACTTATATATATATATATATATATATA
>CATIWR010110972.1:0-34421 GCA_949677035.1 Omphalea diandra
ATATATATATATATATATATATATATATATATATATATATATATATATATATATATATATATATATATATTCCATTGTCTTAGGATAAGTGGTAAAGGATTAATTATTAAAAACTCCTCCTAATTTTTTATAATTAATTAAATTGGTAAAGGATTAATTATTGAAAACTCCACCTAATTTATCATAGTTAATTAACTTGTCCTATTTTTTAAATCATATTTAAAATAATTTTTCTTATTTGTTTGTTATATTAAAATGTCATTTTTAAAATTTTTCTAATTAATTTATATTGAAATATCAATTTTATTCTTAATTTAATCTTAAATTTTTATTTTGTTTACCAATCTTTATCAAATTTCATAAACGTATGTAAGAAAAACAAAAATAAACTTTAAAAAAATAAAAAAAAATATACAGACTTAAGAATGAAAATATTAGAACTAATTATATAAATTTGAATGACATAATTTTTTGTACAATTTCAAAAAAAAATTAAAATCAAAGAAATCAAATAAAATTGTTGAACCTTCTAGGTTCCAAGCTCTTGTTTTAATGATTTCAATTAATACTTAGGACTAACATTTGCTCAAGATTGTTTATGTTAAAACTTGTAGGTACATCAATTCCTTGAACTGTAATGATTGGAGAAGAATTTGTTCTTACCTCATTTGAGTTAAAGGATGAAAAACTCTAAGTATTAAAAGTTGAGAATCAAAGCAAACTCAGTTGAACCGTCGAACGGGTGTTACCCACTTTCAAAAGGCATTAAGGACTACGCAACAAGCGTTGCTTCCTTTTGTAGCAGGTAATGGACAAGTGTTCTATTATGAAATATGCTCTATAGATCTCACCACAGGCATTAGACAAGTGCTCAGTTAAAAGCTAAGCTCTTTGAACCTGGCAACTGGCGTCTTGATTTAACAATAGGCATTAAACAAGTGCTCAAGTATAAGCTCAGCTCTCTGAACCTCACAACCAACGTTGCACTTTCACAACATGCATTGGAAAAGTGCTTTAGTTTGAGCAATGTTCTCTGGACCTCAAAACGGGCATTGCATTCTCATAACTAGCATTCAAAAAGTGCTCTAGTGTGATCCACACCTTTTGGATCTGCCAATGGTGTACACTCAAATAATCAATAGGTGTTGAGATGTTGGCATTGTGAAAATTCCAATAGGCGTTAAATCACTTCTATATATTTTGAAAAATAAAGCAAAAAAAATCACATTTTCTAAAAATCAACAACATATGTTGAGCAAACTCCCACAAGCATTAAGATTAGAGTCAACGACTATTTCTTATGTCTAACTATCGTTGAAGAAAAAGTGAAATAATCAATTGAAATCGTCAAAAGGAGGAGCCTTGAGCCAACTACTCTTAAATAGCTAGTTTCAACGGGCGTTTCAAGGGGACTAATGATCGTTGAAGTTAAAAAAAATTGACTTTCAACCAACCATTTACTTAAAATCAACAATGGTTTTTACCTTACCAATAGGCGTGGAGTTTCCTCAATGAGTGTTAATTGCTTATAGTTGTAATGTCAACTGACAACTCTTCTACAATGGCTAGTTCCTTATTGAGTCTATAAAAGGGAATCATTTTTAACAAAAAAATGAGAACTATTTTTTTTAAGTGAGTAATCCATTGTGAAAGCTATTCTGAATCAAAAATAATTGTTATATGGTGAAGAAAGAGTGATCTAGCATCCAACAGACATTCACTTGAAAGTAACCTAAAAGAATCATCTTCAAAATAGAATTTGAAAGACATATTTCTCAAGAACTTTCTTTATTTTTTCGCTCACATCAAGCTTACCTCGTAAATGTACTTTGAGCATCTAGTCTTGCTTGAGTGAGAGAGTTTCTCCTTCTCCTAAAAGTGTAATAATCTCTTAGTTTGTAACTCAGATTTAAGAGACCATTTGAAAGTATCTCTTGTGAAAGGTTTAAGGTAGTACATGAAAACTACTTTGAGTCAAGGTTGAGTAGTACTTGTTGAACTACTTGTAAGAGATTGATAATGCCTAAAAATCTATCACTTGTAAAAGTTTGGTAAGTGTTTGAAAACTTACTTGTGTAAAGGTTATTGATAACACCTTAAACTATCAAAATAGTGAAGGTCTAGTGAAATACTAAAGGAGAGGACGTAAGCAAGTTGTGTTGAACCTTTACAAATCTTGTGTGTTGATTCTTCATCTTATTTTGCATTTAGTTTGAATTTGTAAAATTGTCATTGTCATATTCAACCCCCCCTTCTAGGGCACCAAGGGACAATAGAAACCCATCTAAAATTAAAATTTGCAACTAAAATGAGTAACATAAGACCAAAACTAAGTCTTCTATTATTAGAGCATAAGGGAAAAAAAAAACTACCTTATTTTTGTGAAATTGTTTTCAACAATGGATGAGTTGACTAAAAAAAAATAAAGTAATAGTAAATCCTTTTAAAAAAATCTCTATTTTCTTTTCTTACAAACCATTGATCTCTTTCTCTTTTCCTTTCTAATATTTCACCTATTTCAATAGTGATGGCTTTTTGGTGATTGTAAATCGTAGAAGCCATAAATAATCTTTCGCTTTAAAAGGTGAGTCGACAATGATGGTGCCTATATTGCGAAAAAAAATTGATGGGCTCTTCAAGTATGAAGAAGAGAGAAATTTTCATTTTCTAAAGAATTTTACGGATTTAGATTTTTGAAATTAATGCGTAAAGATTATAAATACAAGTGAGGAGAAGACTAAGAAAAATAATTAAAAAAAAAGTCAGTCAATTAAAACACCGCTATAAATAATTTGATCAATTTAGAAAAATTTTTATCAATTGTTCATCAATTTATAACTTATACACTTAATTATTTATAACTTAAAAATATCATTGTTCTCAAACCTAAGTGAAAAATGAAATGACATTCAATAGAAATTTTTCCATGTAAAAATACGATACATGAACCCAAAAAAAAAAAAAGAAATATGACAAGTTAGAGTGAAATAAATTAAATAAGTTCAACTTCCTCATATTTTTAGTAAATCTCATTTTCAATTCAAGTTATTTTTAGGTTGTTGTTTGCAAAAACAAAAGATGAATGAAAAACCAAAACTAAAGCTTATTCTATAATAAGCAAAAACATATAACGAAGAAAGAAAATCCAAAACATAGAGCAAAGCATGAAATATTATCTAAATCACAGAGCAAAGAATGAAAGAAACAAAATTAGGCAAGCTTAATAACAAACCTATGACACAGAATCCCCAAGTTCAATAATAAACCTAAATCATAGTAGCCCCAAGCTCAATCAAACCAAAGCATGAATGAAAAAAAAGTATTATAAATATTACAAATATATAATTAAAAAATTATATAATAAAAATTATAATATTTATATAGGTAAGATTAGCGACGGATGGTTCATCGTTAATCCATAAAAACTAGTGACAGATGCCAATTTCATCATTAATTTTATGTTCATGACAGATAGATTGTCGCTAACAACAATGACATGCACTACCACCAAAATATAATGACATACCACTAATCCATCACTATTCCCTCGTTATTTCATCAGTAAATTACGCGCCATCAAATCCCACGCCTTTTATCGATGTATTGGTGATGGAATATGTATCCCTCGCTAACCTATTGTCATTGGAGCTCACCCATCCATTTCTAAACTCATCCACTTCTCTTTCATCGTAATGTCATTGCTAGTTCGTCAATAATTAGCAACGGATACGAATCCGTCATTAATTGTCATTGCTATTTCGCATCTTTATTGTAGGTAATTACTTTGAAAGGAAAATCCATTCAGTGAAATATACTTTTCAACGAATGAAGTGATGCCATGAAAAGGATTGAGATTGAAAAATATCATGTACTAGTCAAATTGATCAACATGTTTTTTTCCCCCATCAAATTGTCAATTTTTAAGACTATAATAAGTTCACTTTCCCTATTAGCTCAAATATAAAAATGAAAGACCACAATTCCGAGTAAAAAATGTAGGTTCTGCTTTCGTGAATAGTATAAGGAGATATTATGGAAGCAAATTAAAATTAATTAATTTCTGTGAAAATTAAATATAAACTTAAATTATTTGCATTTTTTTACATAAATTTCTCAAATGAATTGAAATTTATGTACTTATCAAATATATTTTTCTAATTATGACATCAACTTTATTAGGGATCAAAGTTTATAAAAATATTTTTCAGAAAGCAAATGCAGAAAAGAGCACTAAGTTGAATGGGAATTTTCCTTCAAAAGTTAGTTTAATTTCCTAACACAAAGAAACTATTCAAAAGTTTCTATTTGGAGTATCTAGCCTCTCTCAATTCTCTGACTAGACACCGGGGCACTTGTGCCTAAAAAGAGAATTAAGGACAAACACAGGTCCATCGATGGCTATCAGCTGATTGTTGCTATTCCTTCCTTGGGCAACTTTCACCATGCTTTTGTTGCTGTTGGGTGATGAAATTACTAAAAATAAACAGTTAATTTCATTGTCAAGAAAAACAGTACAGGAGTTAAGGACAATGGAAGGGTTTATGATAATCTAGGGGTTATGATAATCTATTAATGGGGAAAATAATGGCAATCATGCTGAAGGAAAGTTGAAGCAATAACAACCTACATGCAATTAAGCTATCTTGAGAGTTCTGCTTTCAGTTGTATTTAACATATCATTCGTCATGAGAGTCAGTGAAGAAACTAGCAATGCGTAGTTGTCCAAGAGTTCATCTACATCCATGAGGTCTCAAATCTACAATATATAAAAATGCTTAGGCAATTGGGAGGGGATATCAGACCAAAAAACAGGATATTTTATTTTCACCTTCTGGTTCAAAGGAGGAGAACAAGTAAGATTTATGAAGTCTACACCATTTGATTCATAGCAGTCAGTGTTTCAATCACTTTCAAACTCTGTTTGTTCACTTCTTGATCTCACATACACCTTACCAGCTCTCATTGCATTTGCTAACTCTTGTATGGAGCAAGAAGTGCTGCGCTCCATTTTACCAGCAAGTATCTCAATATAATCCACTAATCCTAATCCTATCAGCTTGTTTCTTACCATCTCAACAGTAGAAGAATATGGCGGTATTCCTTCATCAATCATCCTCTCAAAGTATTTACATGCCTCCTCTAGTTTGCCTTTTTTCTTGCACAATTCATGCACTATAACTGAATAAGTTGAGACTGACGGATAAAATCCTGTTTTCTCCATACTCTCCCAAACATCATTTGCTCTGTCAAACCTCCCCACTCTTATCAGCAATTTGAGCAACATGTTATAACTATGTCGATCCGGCAAGCAATTATCTTTCGCCATTCTGGAGATCAGCCTGGTAGCCCTATTGACCTCACAATGCTCACAGTGATAAGCTAGGATCGCATTGTAACTCCAAGTATCAGGGCTACCTCCCTCCTCAATCACCTCATTCAAAAGCTTATAAGCCTCTTCCACCTTTTCATTCTTGCAAAGTTTCTTGATAACGCAATTATAAGTGAATATATTAGGCATAAGATCATGTCTCCGCATTTCATCAAGCACTCTAAAAGCAGAATGAATATCATTTGCCTTGCAATATGCACGAATGAAAATCGAATAACTACAAGCATCTGGCTCAACTCCACTAGAACTCATTCCTCGAAACATCTTGTAGGCTTCACTAACCCTCCCAGCCTTGCACAAAGCTTCTAACAAGCTATTATAAGCAAGCACATCCGCAACACATTTTCGGTCAACCATTTCATCAAACACCTTACAAGCTGATCCTGACTCACCGATATCACCCCATCCCCTCACCAAAATGCTATAACTTTTTGCTTTAGGCTCAAACTGATGCTTAACTCTATCAAAAAACTGCTGGGCAAATTTTATATGTTTTCTTTTGCATAAAACATATAATAGTTGATCAAGATCATCAATGGTAGGCTTTAAACCAAACTCAACCATTCTATCAAAAGCACGAATTGCATCAATTGGAAAATCAGCTCTACTATAAGCTCTAAAAACAAGCCAAAAAATTTCTGGGTTTATTTTAAAATCTTGAGATTCTCTCATTTCTATCAAAAAATCCCATAGTATAGCAATCTGTTTACTAGCACCCAATATATCCACCAAAATGTGATAGCTTTGTGTACTATGTTCAAAATCCGGAATACTTTTAGCCCAAAGAAAGAATCTGTGAGCAGAGAATCCAAGATTCTTGCACCGTTTCAAGACTTGTTCCACTACGTTAGTGGATATTGTTGAAGAGTAAGGGGTAAGAGAGAGCTCTAAGTCATGGTGCGGATTCCTGTGGTCACTTAGAATGCGAGATATCTCATTTACAAGGTCTGGTAATGGCATATTTGCGTTTTGCGTAGTAAGAATAGAGAAAGAGTGGGATATGGGGATGCGGAAAGAGTGGAAGAGACATGAAAAGAGTCTGGTTTTCGGGGGCAGTGACACTATCATTTCCGATGTCGGCTGCGGCTGTGGATACGGTTGTTTTGGATGTCTGCTGCAATGAAGACAGCGGATGTTGCAGAGATGACAGAGTGTTCAATGAGGAGAAACCAGTGGTGCCAGCCGGCTGGCAGTGCAGCGATGGGCGCAAGAATGAAATTTGCTTTTGTTAAATTTTTATCCAAAAATCAATTTTCTTTTGGTTGATTTTCTTGACTTTAAGGATTTGTTTGGATTGATGATTTACAGAGGATTAGAAAGATTATTAATAAAATAAAATGGATAGGTTCGATTTGAAAAGAAAGTGTTAATTATATTTGTGTTTGAGATGGTAAGAATGAAAAGTAATTATTTGAAATTAATTTTATTTGTTTGCAATGAAATAGAATTAAATACTAACTTAAAATTGATAAAAAAAACTCTTAAGTTAATAATTAATTTAATTTAATTAAGAATATTATGTAATTTAATTTAATTTAATATATTTAATTATGAAAATTAAATTCTTTTATGAGAATAATTTTATTAATTTTGAGAAATCAAATCATTTATGAAAAATATTTCATGCCATGAAAATAATTAATTATGAATGATTTATTATTTAATTTAAATAAATTTAATGTTAATTTATTTAAGTTAAAATATTATATTTATATTTAAGAGAATTAATATAAACATGTTAATTTATATATTTTATGAAAATTAATTTAATTATGAATGAAGGATTTAATTTTATGAAAATTAAATATTTTGGGCATAGATTTTAATTATAGGAATTTTGATTATTATATTAATATCATTTTGATTATTATTATCATTAAATTAAAACAAAAAAGAAAAATTGAAAAAGTCAAAAAAAAAAAAAAAAAGAACACATTTTGGCCAAAAACCCCAAAATGAGAGCAAAATCGTCTTTTTATTTTCAAACACATAGAAACACCCCAATTTAGAGTGTTCCAATATGTTAGCTTGGATAGGTTTGGAAAAGTTTACCAAAACCTTTCAAACCACTCTATTCCACTTCAACCCATTCTATCCAAACATAAAATTATTTTCTAAACCAATTCATTTTCTTTCATTTCATTATAAACCTTCAATTCAAACATAGTGTAAGTGAGAGTAAGTTGTTCTTTTTAATTGATGACCATTTATAAATATAACTATTAGATGAGCCACGCGATGTTGCGGGCTAAGTTAATTCAACTTTTGTATTTTATATAAATATTATATTTTTATATATAAATTTTGATAATATTATGATTTAAAATTCTATTATAGAAATAACTATAAATATAATTGACAATGAAGGATACTATATTTAACACATCAAATATATATGTATTTTATACACGTAGAAAAAATATATTGAAAATATTATTTATAGAGAACTATAAAATGAAAATACAAAAACATTATCTATGATTTGACACATTATCTATGATTTGTTGTTGAAGAAATTGTATTATAAAAATGGAACTCTATGTTATTTTTTAAGAAAATATATTTTTAAATTACTTACCAAATAATTAGCTATTTATAATTCATAAATTTTTATTTTTATCATAAATCTATAAAATAGCCTTTAAATCATTCATTAATTAAATCATTAGCTACTTGTAATTCATGGAGATGTTTTTTTTAATACCATAAATAGACATTGATCGAGAACCAAACTAAGAATACAACAATCCAGCTTGTCATCATTTCAAAAACGATAAGATTATGTATCATACTTAACCTTACCAAATCCTGCCTTCGCTACAATACGAAAGACATGTACTGCAATTTGAATACTATGAGCGCCATCGATTTTTAAGGTTGCATTCAAACTAATGGAATCTTGCTTGCAACCCCCACCTTTTATCAATCAAAGAAAATCGAAAAGGATGAAAGATACACTAGTATTAACCCCAATTTATGGCTCATGTTTAGATCAACGAGGGATCCTTTAGGTCTCACTCAAGATTGAAACCCCTTTTTCCAATTTGTAGTCAATGGGAACTAAAGTAGGACAATATATAGGTATCATTCTTAGGAAGTGTGGAGTCGCCACCCAACTTTGATCGGGACAAGAATCCTACCAAGGATAAGTTTTGAGTCTAAGTAAGTCATTTAAAAAGTCTAATTCTTCGTCACTCCATTAGAAATCGGGTTTGAAAATTGGGTATGACTTGGAAAATATATTAGACACACCAAATGGCCTAGATTTAAAGATTTGATATTTGGGCATCTTTGATTCTTTTTTTTTTTTATCATTTTATTATTGCTATTAATTAATCTATTTATTGCTCCTAAACATGTTTCTAGTGCATCAAATTAAGCACATCATTGTTAAGACATCATGATCATACTAAAGAGGAAGGGGGCATGGAACACCAAGTGAGGAGGCCATGCATATCAAATCACCCAAAATCATTCATAATCAAGATCACCATGCACCTACAGTCACCTACACAAAGAAAACCTAAGTTAATGATCATCATAGAAATAAAGCGATAAAGTAAAGACATAATAAGATGCACTTAAAGGAAGGATCTCACCAAATCTCTAAGTCAAGAGAACTTAAACATATTCTAAATCCAAAGTCAACACCATCCCAACATCACATGAACCACATAATAGCAATGATAGTAACAAATAAAACATAAACATATGAATCATGGAATATGGAATATCATAAATATGCAATGCAAATGCACTTTAGAGAATGTTAAAAGCTATGGACAAAACCTTAACAAGTGGGATCCTAAGGTTCATGAACCCTCTTCCATATTACTCATAAAGAGTTAAGCATTCATAAACACCATTAGCCACTTTTACAGGCTAGGATGTTAATCAAAAAAGAATAAAAAAGGAATAATCATAAGGCCAAAGATGTGTGCAAGATGACAAACATGAGACATAACATAATAGGGGTCATCAAGAATGGATCTCTCTTCCAACTCCAATCTAAACACTTATCCAAAAGAAAGTGAATGAAGTGAGTTAGCTAGAAAGCTAATCACCCTTTTTTCATGATGATGGATATTAGAACTCAACCATGATCAAAATGACCACTTCAATAATAAGACTTTCACATCATAGAGATAGTAATCCCTCACTTGGTCATGGCTAAAATGGCATCAAAATAAAAAATGCATTAAAACATAAAGTAGAGAAAAAAAAAAGGAGAAAGTTTAACACATGAAAGCTATAAAACACACCCAAGCTTGATCATTGCCCCATTATTTGATTCAATAAGGGTTATAGGTCATGAAACCTACTGTTATTCTGCCAATAGGGCTCTCAAAACACCCATTAGAAGGTTTAAATAAGAAAGAACCCGAATGAAGAAAAGAATAATTTTCCAAATTGTCCATAATCAAAGAGGATTGTACATACTAATAAGTGATCTATACAAACTTCTAAGTGGTCTATACAAACTACTAGAATTTTGTACAACCCACCTAGTGACGCAACCAGCCAAGGTAAGTCAGCAAAGGATCCACTTTAACTTCAAAGCTTAATCACAAGAGAAAGGCTAATGAAGTTTAAAAAGGCAATTGGAGCATTCATGTAACAAGGAATTATACTTGGATTAGCCCAAGAAAAGTAAATGATGCATGAAGCCTACCAAAAGATGATGAAGGCTTAAAATCTTTAAGCACTTAACTTAATACAATATAGCCAACTTGTGGAGAGCGCTAAAGCCTAATCCAACTCGACCAAGACATGGAACAAGAAGCTCAAGGTGCGTAACAAGAAGCCTAAGGTGTGTAAGTATGGAAATAATGCTCAAAGTTAAAGATTCTTGCTAGATTATACATAGTTGGTAAGATTTTTCTATTCTCCTTAAGATTTCCTTATTAGGCAATTTAGTGTAGGGAGTGTAAACTAAATCATATTAGGGTTTTTTTAAGTATTGTAAGGCTATAAATAGTCTCTCATATTTGGTTACCAACACTAAGTTCAACACAACAAAATTGGACGCCCTAACTTCGTCCCCAATTAAATGGAGCTGCCGATTTCGCAAATTCATTGACTTTCTCTCTGTCATTTCTACACGAATCTATTCAAGTAAGATTCGTTACTGTTAATTTGTTAATTTATTAGCTTTTCATGGCTTTACGGTGTTGTTTATGGATTTTTCATACATTTTTGCTTATGAGTTAGCTTTACTCATTTATTCAAACTCATAAGATGAATCAAGTTAGCAGAATTACAACTGTTATTTGCGTTTCAGTTTATGTTTCTATTGTTGTATGATGTTATTTACTCTTTAGAGTATTGGGTTTGATGACTTCGTTTTTTTAACGAAGATGGGAACTTGGTTTCATTATTTTGCAATTCAAATGGCTTGGTTTCCATAAATGTGCAGAGGTACATTACCCAAAAAAGGAAGACTTTCTAGATTCAAAAATGTGTGAGTGGTTGTAATCACTAAGAACTTAAACAAGCCTACTTTTCAATTGGCTTCTCAACATAGTTCTTTTACCTGTTATGAATTTTTTTGTCTACTAACTCTTTTCTAAGTTTAATGGAGTTTCTTTTCTAACCCCAAAGAAAAAAAAATCTACCGTTTTATGTTGAGTCAACTTAACGTGCTCTTTTGAAAATGAGAGAAACACCTTTTCAACCCAACCAAGAAATACTCTGTATGAGGGAGCATGCAAAAATTATTTTACAACAAAGGTGTTGTAATTCCATTTTTGGGAAGGATACTGAAGTTGATGTGCTAACCAACTTTGACACAGACCTTGGGACAAAGTTACTTTGCCTCACTGAATTTTTTTAGCTCAATAAATATTCAAATAAGATTATATATTCAAGAAATAAAATCCAGTATACAATAATTATATGTGTTGGGTGTATTTGAATTCAATTTTATTTGGTTCGTTTTCATATTTTTTAAATAGATGCAGACAATAATTTTAATTACAGAATATAAATCTTAAAATAAATCACATTAAAAATATTATGAATGAGCTCAAATAAGAAATCATTCGATAGGTCAATAAAATAATGTATATCTTGTTCTATTTGCACATTCAATATTGACAGGAATTTTGATATATATATATATATATTCAAGAAATAAAATCCAGTATACAATAATTATATGTGTTGGGTGTATTTGAATTTAATTTTATTTGGTTCATTTTCATATTTTTTTTAAATAGAGGTAGACAATAATCTTAATTACATAACACAAATTTTAGAATAAATCACATTAAAAATATTATGAATGAGCTAAAATAAGAAATCACTCGATAGGTCAATAAAATAAAGTATATCTTGTTCTATTTGCACATTCAATATTAATAGGAATTTTGATATATATATATATATATATAATTTATTAATTTTTTTATTATATTATTATTTTTATTATTATTTATATATTTTATATTGTACTCTGTGATAAAGAGACAATGTTGCCCCAGCACTGCACTTTATTTAAAGATCAGAGACCAAAGTTTCAAACACTATCCACCACATCTTCAATTGTATAGTTATTAAATTCTTCTCATTGACATTTGGTAGGCGGAAATCATTGATGTTGAGTCAATTACCACCAACATGACTTCTCGTGGCTCTCAATTTTTTCCATTTTAGAAAAACCAACTAGAGTTTCATTTAACTTTTTCAAAATATAGGTAATATTTTATTAGATCATATAATTTATTTATAATGTTAAATAATTTCAATTAGGGTGAACAAATTTTGGTTTAAATGGGAAAAAAATTATCCAACTAAATCGGTTCAGTTTTTTTAGCTTGATTTTCATATAAGTTTGTTTGAGTTCTTTTTTTTTTTTTAAATATTGGGTTAGATACAATTCAAATTTTTGTAAAAAAATTCAGTTTAAATGGATTAAATTAAATTAATTTTAAATCAAATTAAATCATTATAGTGCCCAATAATAGCCTTTTTTTTCTTATTTTATTTATTTTTTCATTTCTTTTAACTTCTTTGAGTTTATGTGAGTAAGTAATTATTATCCTCTAAAATATCATTCTTATCACTATGAGTTTACATGCTTTGTTTTGATATATTAATTTTATTTTCATAGATGGATGATGACATTACTGAAGATCATAATTTTCTAAAGTTACAAAGAAAAATTGTTGCACATGTGGCACAAATTGTTGTTATAGTAATATGTTGGTTTCCTATAACAAAAGGATACTAAAGGATACAAATTCTTTCTTTGATAACACTGGAAGCAGAACGAGTAAGGTCACAAATAATAACCCAGCTTGTATACACTGAACATTGTTGCTCTATGCTAAGAATGAGTCATGCGACATTTATTGGTTTATGTTATGTCTTAGTTAGAGATGGGGGTATGCGACCAATTTTAAGGATTAGTGTGGAAGAATAAGTCACAAAATCTCTTTATATTATAGTACATAATGTTACAAACTGCGAGATTGTATTCTATTTTTTACAATATGGGGAGACAATAAGTAGTCATTTCCATAATGTTTTAAGAGCCCTGATAATGGTAGAGGATAAATTTCTCATACAAACAGATGGTAGTAGGATTCCCTCAGAAATAGCCACAAATGATATATTCTACCCATTCTTTAAGGTAAAAGTCATTTCCTTTAACATATATTATTTTTTCATTTTCATATGCAACTATAACAAATGATGTATTTAATCTTAAGATTGCATCAGTGCAATTGATGAGACCCATATCCATGAGAAAATGTTTTTTAGTGAAGCACCTAAATATCGTGGGAGAAAAGATTTCCCATCACAAAATGTGTTGATTGCATACACATTTGACTTTAGATTTACTTACGTGTTGATGGGGTGGGAAGGTATTGCATCTAATTCAAGAGTTTTAAAAAATGCATTATCTATGACAATTCCTTTGAAAATTCCTCAAGGTAATTATAATAGTACTCTAATTTAGAAATTGCACTACAACATTTGAATTATGTCAATTTAATAATATATATGTTTATGTATAGGAAAATACTATCTTGTTGATGGTGGATACATGTTAAGGAGTGGACTTATAACACCTTATAGAGGAGAACGATATCATTTGAAAGAGTACTCAAGGAATCCATCAAGAAATGAATGAGAATTGTTTAATTTTTGGCATGCTTCTTTACGAAATGCAATTGAGCATGCATTTGGTATAGTTAAGAAATACTTTCCAATTATAGCAAGTAAAACTGAACCAAATTATGGTGTCCGAACTCAAAATAAAATTATACTTGCGTGTTGCATATTACATAATTACTTGTTAAGAGCAGATCTGGATCTTGATATTCTTGCTGAGGTTGACCAAGAGATTATGAATCAAGAAGTAGAAGTTCCACGTGCTTGATTAGATAGTAGTGAAGATGCACGTAGGGGAGAAATCATTAAAGACGTCATAGCAAGACATATGTGGGAAGATTATAACTCATAAATATTTAGATATTTATATAGATACGTATTTTGAATTGCTTTATCTTTAAATTGTTGAACTTTAAAATTGTGCTCTTTTTGTTATGTATATGACTAGACCTTAATGAATATTTTATTTTTCTCTTTATTGCATAGTGATATGTTATCACAAGTTTCTGGCTACTTATATTTTTTCTTTTATGTTATATTTTTCTTATAGCATTTTAATTAAGATGCTATGAAAATCTGATAAAGATAAATGTTTTTGAACTCCTTTGATGGATGACGCCTTGATTGATGCTTATTTACACGAGCACATATTGGGTAATCGCATAGGGGGTTCCTTTACAACATCAGCTTTCAACAACATTTTGTGTGAATTGAAGAAAAAATTTCCAGGCAAACCACTTGATGAAACCAAAATTCAGAATCAAATGAAATTAATAAAAAAGAATTTTATGAAGTGTTATGATATTTTCAAAAATGGCATGAGTGGATTTGGTTGGGATCCTATATGTGAGAAGTGGACTGCAGAACCTAAAGTATGACAATAACTCATTGAGGTTTGTATTCTTTTTCACTTTATAATTTTTTGTGTTAGTATAGAATGAATGTGGAAGCTAACATGTTAATTTTTTTTTATTGCTATGAATATGCTCATCCTGAAGCTGTTGAATGGAAGGATAAATTGGTGCAAAATTATGAGAAGTTAGTCCAACTATTTGGTAAGGATAGGGCTATTGAAAAACTCACTAAAATTTTTGTTGAAATTAGGCAAAGAGATGCTGCAAATATAGAGCAATCTTCCTCAATGAATACTATTGAAGACATTAATGCACTGCTTGGTAAAAATGAGATGGTGCTTTAGAATTTTAATACTTTGGGTGATGATACTTTTAGAATGTCACCACATGATGTAAGATCACAATAAGAATCTAAAGTAACAACTTCTTTAAAAACGAGGAAAGACAAAAGGCCACGTTTGGATGGTAAAGCATCAATAATAATGAAAAAGAGTCTTGATAATGTGGCTACTATAATACAACAAATGTCATCTGATTTTCTCACCATAAAACAACTTTCAATTCTTGAGAGTGATGTATGGAAACTATTGGAGGATATAAGAGTTGCTTCAGATGATGTTAATAATGTTTACTTATTCCTTATTGAAAATCCTAGCAAGTTGAAGGCATTGCTTGGTTGTTCGATAAAGTGTCGCAACAAATACTACAATGGATGATGAATGATGGACCAAAGAACTAGTAAGTTTCAATCTATTGAAAAAAGTTATTTGTGCTTTTCATTGGATCATATTAGTACTAGTTGCTAATAAAAACTATATTAATGTTTTGAGAAAAATACTATATAAGTTTGCTAAAAAGGGAAGGCATTAACTATTTATATATTCATATAAGAAATCCTTTAAACAAATGTTTTATTATGTTTCCATAATAATAACATTTGTCATTGGTCTTTGATTCTTTGTGATATGAGTACAATAAATTGAAAAGGTATTTTATATAGTTAGCAATTCATGAAATTTGTCTAACTACCTTTGGAAGAAGTTAGAGTTTGAGTTGTTAATGTTTACTTGTTTTCCTTATAACTGCTTGTTGTTTTACATTTACTTACATGTTTATTTTCTCCTTATTTTTTGCACAGAAAAATGGCTAATAAGTCACTGAAGCACACACATGTAGTAGAAGTAATGGATGTCAGGAAGGAGAGAGCTGAAGCAAAACTCAAGATTTCTACACCTTAGGAAAATGACTTCATTTTATTTATTAAAGCTTTTTGTTAAATTTCTGAATAGTTTGGTAACGATGACTTTATTTTAACTTGTAGTGCTTTTTTGGGAATAATGATGTTAAGCTTTCAACTTCTGAATAGTTTGCACAATTAATACATTTTGATGATGAAATTATGAGATATGAAGAATTGATAAGTATTTTCTTGTATGATTAATTAGTAACCTGGCCTGTAAAATTTATATAAGTTCTTTATGTTAATTGTCCATCTAAGAATTCAATATTTTTAATAACAAAATATGAATGACCTAAAAGTATTTTTTAATAAAAGTAAAATTATGAATAATCCCAAAATTTATTTAATAGTACAAATATAATAAGATTTATTGAAAATAGGTATTATAAAAATATAAGATAATTGATAGAAGAAACATTTTGTTGAATTAGTATGTACAAGGGTATTTTTATCAATTTTTAACTTAACCTTCTATTCCATTCCATTGCAAACAAACAAAATTAATCTCAAACCATTCCTTTACATACCTACTATCCCAAACACAAATATCATTTAACACTTTCTTTCTAAACCAAACTCATCCATTCCATTTCATTCCTTTAATAACCCTTCCAACCCTTTATAAACCCTCAATCCAAACAAAGAATGATTGTCACAAAATAAGAAAACAAGGGTAGAAGGACTTGTGCTTAAATCTTCCAAGAGATAGATAAACCATTGTACCTCACAAGTAGTGGTTGCCATAGCTCGATACTTAGCTTCCAAGGATGACTTAGAGATGGGCTCTATTTCTTAGATTTCTAAGACACTAGAGAATGGCCAAGAAAAACACAATATCCAGTCATTGACTTTTTAGTAATTGGGCATTGTGCCCAATCTGAACTATGAAAGGCATGAAGTTGTAAAGAAGAGTGGGTGTTATAAAATAAGCCTTGACTAGGAGCACTTTGAAGATATCTCAAAACTCTATGAGTAAGGCTTAAATGAGCTTCAATAAGAGTGTCAAGTTTTTGAGAGAGTTGTTGAGTAGCAAAGGTGATGTCGGGCTTAGTGTTAATGAGGTAAAGGAGTTTACCAACAAGTCTGCAATCAGAGGAATTATCAGGTATGAAAGGAGAATCTGATTTAAGGGTGTGAAAATTAAAGGGTAGTGGGGTAGAGACTAGTTTGGCACCTATAAAGTCAATTTCTTCCAAAAGTTGAAGAGTGTGTTTCCTTGAAGAAAGGTTAATACCTAAGGTACTTCTAGCAACTTTAAAACTAAGAAAGAATTTAAGATGTCCCTAATCCTTAATTTAAACAAATGATGAGGATGAGTTTAAATATGTTGAAGCATAAAAGAATCATTGCTAGCAAGGATAATATCATCCACATAAACTAATAAAGCAATGAAGGATTCAGATGTGTGTTTGAGAAACAAGTTGGAATCAGCATGAGCTTGATGATAACCCTAAGTAAGTAAGGCTTATGATAATTTGGCATTCCACTACCTACTAGCCTGTTTAAGGCCATATAATGACTTGTTAAGCTTGTAAGTGGCATTAGGAACATCTGAATAAACACAAAGTGATAATTTCATATAAACTTCCTCAGGGAGATCACCATGAAAGAAGGCATTATTAATGTCCAATTGTTATAGAACCAACCTTTGACAGCAACAATAATAAAAAGGGTTCAAATGGTAGAAATTTTTGCAACTGGGGAAAAATATCTAAATATTCCACACCTTCTTATTAGGAATACCTTTTTGCCATAAACCTAGCTTTAACGTTTCTATAAAACCATCAACTTTATACTTAATTTTGTACACCTATTACAACCTATGGGTTGTTTGTCAGGAGGCAAAGAAATAATGGACCAAGTGTTATTAGCATCAAGAGCATGTAACTTTTATGCCATGGCTTCTTGCCATCCAAGAATTTGAACCACTTGAAAATAAGGTTTGGGTTGTGAGAGGAAATAGAGCAAACAAAGGATTTATAAGAAGAAAAAACTAAATTATATGATAAAACAGAGGAAAGGGTATAAGGAGTACTTGAAACTACCAATGTAGGATCACATGCTGAAAGAGGAATAGTGTTAGTTGACAGTTATTAGATTTGCTACTAATGATAGTCCTACAAGTAGGAAGATGTTTGGAATTCTAGTAGATCACCTAGTGACTAAAGGTAAATGAGGTTGTTTGAAGGAGGTGGTAGAGAGGAAGATGAAGAAGATGGGGTATAAACTGGAGAAGAAGTGGGAATATCAACAGTGCAATCATAGGAAAAAGGAATGACATAAAAGTCTAAGGATGGAAAGGAGGAATGAAAAGGAAAGATATGCTCATAGAAATAGACATGGCACAAAACAAAGATTTTATGAGAGTGAAGATCATAGAGTTTGTAACCCTTAGTTCCAATTTTGAACCAAGGAAAACACATTTGATGGCATGAGGATCAAAATTGGTTCTGTTATGTTACAAAGTGGATGCATAACATAAGCATCCACAAACTTTAAGAGAGGACGAATCAGGCTTGGTTGCATAAATCTTCTCAAAAGGAGTTAGATTGTCAATAGCAGGTGAAGGCATTCTATTAGTGAGAAAAACAATATGGAAGTTAAAATAACTTCAAAACTAAGATATAAGTGACTTTACAATTTTAAGGCTTTAGTAACATTTAGTATATATTGATGTTTCCTTTCAACTATGATATTTTATTTAAGGGTTTCAACACATGAAGTTTGATGAATAATGCCATGATTGGAAAAAAAATTTCGAATATTAAATTCAAGACCATTACCAATCCTGATACACTTAATGGCTTTATGAAATTGTGTTGTAATAAAAGTACAAAATTGTACAACTAGGGATCAAGCTTCAAACTTAGATTTCATGAGATAAATCTGATGTGGTCATTCATAACAGTGAGAAAATAATGACGACCATAGATGGAAGCAGATGTGAAGCCCTAAATATCTATGTGTATTATATCAAAGCAAACATTAATAATTGAAACACTTACAGGAAAAAGATAATTTCCTTTGTTTTGTTAGGTGGAAAACATAACAAATAAGATATTTGTTAACAAAAATGGAGGAATCTAATTTGTTTAACAATTGAATTCTGGGAATAGAGGAATGACCTAGTCTAAAGTGCCAAAGATCAAAAGAATGGCTTGAAGTACATGAGTTAACAATGCTGGTATAATAAGAAGAACTACTTGTAAAAACATCGAACTTTTAAAAACCTTCCCATAATTTTAGCTAATCCAATCCTCTTCCATGATGTGATGGCTTATATTATGCAATATTCAGATTGGATTAAAAGAAGACAATGAAGCTCAAAAGTTACTTTGCTTACTAAAATAAGATTGAAAGTAAAGTGAAAGACATAAAGAAAACTAGCTAAGACAAGATCATGATTGAAATAAATAGAGCCTTTATGGGTAACAAAAACAAGTTAACCATTGGGAAGTTTCACAAAATGATTGCTTATAGGTTTATAATAGATAAACTAATTATGAGAACAAGTTATATGGTCTATAACACGTATATCTATGATCCATAGATAATTATTATCAATAGAAAATTTCAAAGTGGAAAGAAACATACTAATAGCTTTAAATTTTGAAACATCAGTAGTATGAATCAAAGTAGTAGTTGAACTAGAAACAAGAATATGAGTACCTCAATTTTATGGTTGTGCTCGAATGAGTAGAATCTTACTTGTGACTCCTAGCTTTTAACGATCATTAGGGGATCGAGAGGATAAAGGTCATACATTGGCAATAACCCATAATCATGGCACACAAATTAGAATCAACAGGGGATCCTTAAGGTCTCAAGAAAGATAAAAGTCCTTTTTTCAAAGTAGTGGTCAATGGGGGATCAAGGCAGGACAATACATTGGTACCTTCTCTAATTGAAATATGAAGTCACCACTTAACTTTGGTTGGGACAAGAATCTAGGCAAAGATAAATTTTAAGCCAATATAAGTCAATTAAAAGGCTCAATCAGTCTTCACCCCATCAAAAATTAGGTTTGAAAGTTGGATACGACTTGAGGAAGAGGTTAGGCACCCTTAAGTTACCCCAAATATAGGAATCCAACCTTCAAGCAATCAATAGTTCTTTTTTATACCTTCTTTTTATTAATTAGTTTCCCATTTATCCTCTTAGGCACATCCATCTAAGGAAGCCATCAACCATCACAATTAAGTATGCAATGCATGATGCAAGAAAATAATAAATAATATATATAAGGCATATAAGGCAAGGATGGGGGATACATATCTAAATGGTGGGATTATCATGCAATTAACTAAAATAAATAAAAAGTATACATTAGGCATTCATTTATTAGCTTTTCTAACCTGCAAAAATGAGCACAACTTAGTCCTTGAAACATAGGTCAAATAGAACGAAAACAACCCCAAGATCTACTAAAAAATGAAAAGAACTAAAAAGGAACAATACTACTTCAACCTTATCCCTTAAGGTCTTAATCCATTAGTCCATAATTTCTAATATCATTAACCATGTTAGGGGTGAATTAAAGTGTTTAATCTACTATTTATATTCATCATTAAACATACAAAGGATGATATGGAACACACCACATGATAATAGCATACAATGGCATCAATGAAGAAGCCATAACATAATAAACATGCAAAAAAAAAAAAAAAGACTAAGGAACACTTAAGCCAGTATATAAGAACCAAAATAAGGGGTCATAGGATGATAGAATGCTTTCCCAACCTATCCCAATCATCTTTAAATATTGCTAAGAACAATAGAGGTTACACTTCTAGCCATGGAAAGGCTAGTATGCAAATAGAATGAGAGAATGACCAAAATACTAAAGAATGTTCATAAAATTCATTAGAAAAATTAGGGTTCTTAGATAGTGAATCCTCTCTCAAATGCATATATGGTTAGTGGTGTCACATGGAGAACAAAAAAGAAAGGGGTAGCCATGGAATGGGGCTAACCCATCGTTTACCATGATAGTGGTGAAAATAGTGATAAATCCCACAAATAAATATCACAAGTTCCTGTTGAAAAATGATAAATCAAGGGGTGTTTGGTTTTATTAAACCTCTCCTTATCATTTCTCATGATTAAGCACATAAGAAAAATAAAACATAAGGAAGATATTCTATGTAAGTCAAAACATGTATTTTGATGATCATAGCCTTTATGGAATGAGGGTCATAAGTCTTTAGAACCTAGCCCATTCCTATTGTAGAAGGCAAACAAGATCATAAAAGAGCAAGAAAAATGCATAAAACACATATGGAATAAAGTTGTATGAATAGTGCTATAAGCAACAATAAAGGGGTGTACAGACCACTAAGTGGTGTGTATGGACCTCATAATGGTCTGCATAGACTACTATTTATCTATACAAGCCACTAGTGTTGTGAATGTTAAAGAAAAAATGTTTGGAGAACATGTTACCTAAAGGTATTGGACCCATTCCTCTACTTTGAATGATAACAAAACTATAACAAAACCAAGAAATGTTCTAATGTTTGTACTTTAGCTTTAGATGATTTGAATAGACTTAACGAATGTTAAAAGGGGAAATTGTTATGAATGCTAGGAGGAGATTGTTTGGAGAACCTATGACCCTAAGACCCGATGAATGTTACAGGACCAGAACAAGTTTAATGGGCATTGTGCAAGTTCAACGGGTGCTGAACATCTCCCAATGGATGTTGGACCATTCAACAGACATTGAAGGCTGAGCAATGGATGTTGCACTTTTGCCAAAGTATTTTAGACCTCACAATAGACATTGTCCCTTTACAATAAGCGTTAGAGAAGTACCCCAGGTTGAGCTATACTAGACCTCACCATAGGCATTAAAGTTTCATAATAGACATTGATCTGAGCTAGCAATAGGCGTTGCATATTTATAACAAGTGTTGGAAAAGTGTCCAAGCTTGAGCTAAAGCTTCTTGAACTCAAAACGATCATTGGCTCGTCTCAACAGTCATTGAAGGAGTTTCCAACAAACATTACAAATTGCTCAACGGGCATGGAAATGAACAATAGGCATTATTCTTTCTTTAACATACATTGTAGTCAAAGCTAATGGGCATTGAATGATGGATTATGGGCATTGAAAGTTATCATTACAACTTCAATAGGGGTTGATGAAGAACAACAGGTGTTGTTATCTCTAACTATTAGTTTTGTAGAAAAACTATTAAACATAACATCAACTATTCTAACAACTAGTTTTGGAGTTTGGCTATATAAATAACATTTTTTTAAGACTAGGAACAAGAGAAAAGTTTAGAGAAACTTTGTGAACAACTTGTAAACATTTTTAATAAGTTTTTATACAAACCTTTTTTGGTGTTGCTTGTATTTTAGGTAGAGTGAGATTATTTGTTACTCTTTTTGATAGTAGGTTTTTTAGTGCACTAATTGTATATTTGCTGCCTATTTGAAAGGCATAGAAACTGTTTGGATCTATCCTTACTAATGGTTGTAAAGGTTGGTATTGTGCCTAGAAAAATACCAAGGGAAAGTTTGTCCTTGAGTTTGTAAAAAGGAAAGTTCTTCCTTAGCCTAGAAAAGAGATGGTTTTCTTAGAAAGGCCTAAGTGAAAATTTGATAAGTGGAGTAGGCACATTGTTGAACCATTATAAAATCCTTGTGTTTGTGTTTATTTTTTATATAGCCTAATTCACCCCCTTCTTTGGTTGCCACATATCACATCAATTGGTATTAGAGCCTAACCTCTTTTGAAGCTTAAGTACAAAATGGACTTGATCATGGCAGCCTAAAATAAGCATAGACTAGAAGGACAATCAATGGTGAGACCTCCCTTCTTCGAACATACTACTAGTATTAGAAGAGCAAAATATATTATTTTCTTAGATTTGAATCTATTATGTTGTGGAGAATTATAAAGAAAGGTTCATACACTCTAATGAAAACACTTACTGATGGGACTCAAATAGAAAAAGACATTGCTAAGATGTATGATAAAGAAAAAAGGCAAGTTACTAATAATGACAAAGCTATCCATATGTTCTTTTGTGCCTTAAGCAAAAATGAGTATAACAAGGTGAGCATGAAGTCAACTGCCAAGGAAATTTAGGAACCCTTTGAGATCACACATGAGGGAACAAATTAGGTGAAAGAAAATAAGATGAAGACCTTTATTTATTAGTATGAAACCTTCCTTATGAAGGCTGATCAAATAATCTCAATAATGTATGATCGATTCATTGAAATTGTTAGAGAAATGAAGGCTCTTGTGAAAAAATTCACCAATGAGGAACTTGTGCAGAAAGTTCTAAGGTTTCTGCCTAAAGAATGGCTTCACAAGGTCACTCATCTCAAAGATTCAAAAGACTTGAAGACCATGCCACTTGATGAGCTGGTGGGAAATGTCATCAACTATAAGATAAGCCTAAATAGAGAAGTTCTATTCATATATGAGGATACAAAAAAGAAGAAGATTGGGATAACACTTAAAGCTACTTCCAAATATCATAGCTCAGATGATGAAGAGCTAGATGAAGAGTAGATAACCCTTTTGATAAATAAATTCAAAAGAATATTGAAGATGAAGGGTAAATGCAAGCTTGAGTAGATTGAATGCTATGGATGTGGAAGACTTAGCCATATGAAAATAGATTACCCAAAATCTAAAGTTGAGAAGAAAGACAAAAAGAAGAGGAAAGTCCACAAAGCCATTGGGGATGACTTTAGTGCATCAGAACTAAGTGAGCATGAAAAATTGCTAAGGACAAGGAGAAGAGAAAGAACCAAACTTTGCCTTATGGCCTTGGAGGAGAGCTCCTTAAAATAGGTATGTTCTAGCTCTTTTGATAGTAATTTAGGTGAGGATGATCAAGAGTTAGAAAACATGTTTATTGTTGAAAATCTTATTGAGGCCCTAAAATACACCAATAATGATCTTGACAAAAGTTTTCAAAGAAATAAAATTTTGAAAATTGAATTACTGAAACTAAAGAAAAGTTTTGGGCTATTATAAAAGGAAAATAAGGCTTTGATAAAAGAAAAGAAATTTTATAAAAATGTCTTCTTAAAATGAGAGTTTCAAAAAGGAGATCTCAATTTTGAAAGACTCACTTGCCTCTTTTACAAAAGGAAAAGAGAAACTTGATCTTATTTTTGGCTCTCAAAAGACTTTAAGAGATAGACATGATTTAGGCTTTGATAATTATAAACCTTCTACTTTAAAGCCAAAGTTTGTGAGAGCTTTTACCTAAGCTAGAACTCCCTCACCTTCATCTTACTCACATGTGTATAATCATAGTTGTTCACACTCACATTGTCATAGGTGAAAGGCAAATCATGCCTTCTTTTACGAAACCAAGTATGTTAAAAATGCACAAGTTCCTTCATATTTTAAGCATCAATCTTTTAGTATGCGACCTCACTCATGCTTTCCATAAGAGCCTTAAGAAAACATTTGTTTGGCAATGCTTTTATTGTGGAAATTATGGCTTTAAAGCATACTTTTGCTATGTTAGGCTGAAAGATGAGCTTGTTTATGCTGCAAACCCCAATGGACCTAAGAGAAAATGGGTACCAAAGAAAGTTTAGTTTTGTAGGTTTGAGAGCTCTTCACCCTATGATTAAAATGGAGAATCAAATGGCAAGTAGAGCTACAAAATTTAAAGAGGAGCCAAAGTTTCTTTGAAATAGATTTGTTTTTTTGGAGAATATAATGATTAGTATAAATTAGTATCATTAACTGTAATATATCTCTATCCCTTTTTTTTTTTTTGTTCAACATACTTTTACTAAGGGGGAGTTTATTTTATGAACCAACATTGGTATCGATTTGGAGTTTTTATTTTAGGAATCTCTAATAATTATCCTTCATTTCTTGCTTTCCTCAATATGTGAAAAGAACATGTAACCCCAAGTTATGTCAACTGAATTTGTGTTTGAATATCTTGAGTGATTTGTTAGAAGAAAGCATAAAGGTAAGTAAAGTTTTCCTTTGCAGCTTGTTTTGTATTTTTGGAATCATCATATTTGTTGTCTTTGAGAAAGATAGTCTAGATTTTAATAAGAAAATGTTTATGCATTTGTAAAGGGGAGAATAATTTTTTTAAAGGGGATAATTTTTGTATATCTTTTTGTCATGATGACAAAAAAGGGGGAGAAGTTTAAGATACTTTGATTGGATGATTGCTTTGTTTTGGTATCACCTATATGCATAGCATAACACTTGGTATCTTCTATGTGTGTAACATCTAACATTTGATATCTTATGTGGTATAACATTTAGTATCTTATGTGGCTTGTTAAGTAACATACTTGGTATAAAGCCTTATATGGATATTCTAATAATTGGAATCAAATCTTGTGTTGAATTGATATTAAACCTTTTATGGATATTTTGATTAGTATGTATTTTGTTTGGTATCTTATTTGTAGTTTTGTGTTTTAACATTTGGTATCCTTTGTGTGTTTAAGTTTTGTATTTTTAATATGAAAGCATCTTGGTTTTCTTCTCATTCAAAAGGAGGAGATTGTTGTGGATGTTAAGGGAAGAATGTTTAGAGAATATGTAACCCCAAGGCATTGGACTCACTCCCCTACTTTGAATGATGTGTTTTGAATGATGATAAAACTATTATTTTGAAGGATAACAAAATTATAACAAAACCAAGGAATGTTCTAATGTTTGTACTTTAGTATTTTTTGGATGATTTGAACAGACCCAATAAACATTAAAAGGGGTGATTGTTATGAATGCTAAGGGAGAATATTTGGAGAACGTATGATCCCAAGACCTGACAAACGTTAAAGGACCTAAACAAGTTCAATCGGCATTATGCAAGTTCAACGGGCATTGAACATCTCCCAATAAGCATTGAACCATTCAACGAACATCAAAGGCTGAGCAATGGATTTTGATTAGATGCTATCCTTTTGCTAAAGTCTTCTAGACCTCGTAACAGGCATTGTCCCTTCATAATAAGCATTGGAGAAGTGCTCTAGGTTGAGTTATGTTGGACCTTTCCATGAGCATTGAAGTTTAATAATGGGCATTGATCTGAGCTAGCAACAGGCACTGCATAGTGTTGGAAAAGTGTCTAAGCTTAAGCTAAAGCTTCTGAAACTCAAAATGGGCATTTACCCTTCTTAACAGGCATTGAAGGAGTTTCCAATGAGCATTGGAAATTACTCAATGGGTATGGAAAACAACTATATAAAGTTTGAAAAACATAGCATGAAGTTCAAGCTTTCTGGAAATGAACAACGAGCATTATTCTTTCTCCAACAAGCATTATAGTTAAAGCCAATGAGCATTGAATGATGGATTACGGGTGTTGAAAGTTACTATTACAAGTTCAACAGAGGTTGATGAAGAGCAACAGGTGTTGTCATCTTTAATGGCTAGTTATGTAGAAAACCTATCAGACATAACATCAACTATTCCAACAGTTAGTTTTAGAGTTTGGCTATATAAGGAGAATTTTTTTTAAGACTAAGAATAAAAAAAAGTTTAGAGAAACTTTATGAACAACTTGTAAACATTGTTAACAAGTCTTTATGCAAAACTTTTTGGGGGTTGCTTGTGTTTTAAGTAGAGTGAGATTATTTTTGTTACTCTTTTTGGGAGTAGGTTTTTTTATACCCTAATTGTGTATTTACTACCTATTTGAGAGGCATAGACAGTACTTGAATCCATCCTTGCTAGTTATTGTAAAGGTTGGTATTGTGCCTTAAAAAATACGAAGGGAAAGGTAATCCTTGAGCCTATAAAAGGAAAGGTTCTTCCTTAGACTAGAAAAGGGAAGGTTTTGTTCTTAATCCTAGAAAAATATTAGAAAGACCTAAGTGAAAACTTAGGGTCTCGAGTAGGCAAGTTGTCAAACCACTATAAAATCCTTATGTTTGTGTTTGTTTTTTTTATTTAGAACCCAAACCAATATAAAAAAATGTTTCCTTTTGCCTTTAGAGGCACTTTAGTATTAGAATTTTCTTTAAATGCAAAGGAAAAAAAATGTTAAAAGTAAGTGTAAATATTGGTTTGACCTTGAAAATTTTGGGTATGTGTTGGGTATTTTTATTTTCTGTTTGGTCGAGGTATTTTTAGGGTTTGAGAATCAATTTTGGTAGAGTTTGGTTAGGGTAAAAAGCTTCCCTTTTCCTTTCAAAGAGAGGGGTATTTATAGAGGGACAAGGGTGCAACTAAGCCTAATGACTATATAGCTAATTTAGATTGTACCTAATCCCTTCTTTTTCATACTTTTTGATAAGATCATTGAATATTCTAGAGTTTTGGGTTTGGTATTAATTTGTATAGCCAAAAGGTTATTTGTACAAACCTTTCATTGGCTGTATAACTAATTATGCTATTCGAGTCGCTTTTCCTGAAACTTCATCCTTTTTAGTTTTTAGTGCATTGTCTATGTAGCCATTTAAGTTATTTGTATAACCATTTAAGTTGGCTATACAAACCTGTATTGAAATTACAAAATTGGGCTTTTAGGCTTGGGCATTTATGGAATGGGTTTAGTTCAAGGTTTGTCCAAGCATTTGCCACTTTCTTTAGCACTATTTCCCCTGTTCTTTAGGAAAGAATTCAAGTAGTTTATCATCCCTAAGCTTACTTCCCAAGGACCCAAAATCCAATGCTTATAATTTGCCTCATATTTTATGGGGTTTGGAAAATGATATTTTGATAAAATGATCATTAGACAAGTCACAACAAAGCATTCAACATAAATGTAAATACTAAAAAAAGGATACTCAAAGATACAACTTCCTTAACAGTTCTCTAGCGAGTATTGAGGCTCTTAGCAGCCTTTTAGCAAGTGTTAAGCTTCTTAATAATCCTTTAGTAAGTACCAAGTTTAGACACCATCTTTTAGCAGCCCTCCAATAACTATTGGAGTTGATCCTCTTAGTAGCCCTCTAGCAAGTATCAAGGTCAAATATTCTCCTCCAGTAGACCTCTAGCAAGTATTGGAGTTGATCTCCTTAGCATCACTATAATACGTGCTAAGCTTTTTGGAAACCCTCTAGCAAGTATCAAGGTAAAATATTCTCCTCCAACAACCCTTTAGCAAGTATTGGAGTTGCTCTTCTTAATAATCCTCTAACAGGTGCTAAGGTTAAATATGCTCACCCAATAGCCCTCCAGTAAGTATTAGAGTTGATATCCTTAGCAGCACTCTAGTAGGTACTAAGTTTCTTAGCAGTCCTCAGTAAGTACCGAGGTTAAATATTCTCCTCCAGTAAGCCTTTAATAAGTACTGGAGTTGATCTTCTTAATAGTCCTTTAGCATGTACTAAGCTTTTTAATAGCCTTCTAGCAAGTACCAAGTCTAATATTCTTCTCTAACAACCCTTTAGTAAGTACTGGAGTTGGTATTTTTAGCAGCCCTCTAGCAAGTACTAAGGTCAAGTATCTTTTTGTTTTTCATAGGCTTTTGCCTTAGCATTCTTATTTTTCCCTCTAGCATTTCTCTTTGGGTTCTACTTTATTCTATCCTCGATCATCTCTCTTCGTTCTCTTTATTTTTGCTTCTGGCATTGCTATTAGTTCTCTTCATTTTATCTTTTGGCATTGCTCTTGGTTCTCTTCATTTTGTCTTCTGGCATTGCTCTTGGTTCTCTTCATTTTTTATTTGGCATCATACTTTTGGTATCTCTTGGCTTTGTTCACTTTCCTTTCTCACTCTCTAGCTTTTCTCTCTTTGCCTTGACTCTTTGATTTTGCTTTCTTTGATTTCTCTCTCATTTTGTCGTCTAACTTTTCTTGTTTTTTTTTTTCTCACTTTGATTCTTTGAGTTTTGCTCAAGCATTCCTCTTAGTTTCACTCTTTGTTTTCTTCTTAAGTTCTTCCCTTCGTAAATAAGCTACTTATGTGCTTCAAGGATATGAAAAGGATACAAGATCACTAAGCTTGGTCATGCTCTACAGGCTTTACTTTTCTTAGTGTTTTAATGGATTTTCTATCTTACATATGCTTATTGCTTAAGTTGCTCACCTGTTCTCCTAATGTCTTTGTTTTGGCACTGCTTCTTGCATTGTGTTGTCATGCCTCTTTCATTAAGTCTTATCTTTTCTATAATTTTCTACTTTATAGCTCACCTTTTTTGTGTTTTTTTGCTTTTCTTATCATTTCATTCCATTCTTCTTACTCCATCTTTCTTTTTGCTTCATCTCTGATAGGGTGACTCGATTATATCATATTTTATCCTTCTTCTTTGCCTTGCAGGAGTGAGAGTGTACCTTTCCATTCTTGACTTTATTCTCATTCCACTCAGGCTTAAAAAATAATGCCATAATAATAAGGGACCAAAATAGAGTAAATCAACAACTTAAGTGATTAAAAGATGATAAAAGGATATGATAAAGCATATCATGTCTAAAGTTGCCCTTCCTTAGTAGTTTTATTGAATCATTAGGGCCTATTTAGCATTCTTCATTGATCTCTTTAGCTTGTGGACTTAGTGAGAGTTTTCACATCTTTTTGCTTGACATGTCATCACTGTGAAGTTTTTCTCTTCATCTTTTCTTATTTTGGATTTCTTCCTCATTCAATTTCCTATAATTCTTCCATCAACATTTTTGGATCTGTTGGCCCTAAGCACCAAAAAGGGAGGGGGGGGAGGGGGGGGGAAGGAGTTGAATTGGTGTATAAAAATTAAAATTAGAAAGAAAAAGAAGAAATGAGATAAGAGGAAACATAAGATTTATAGTGGTTTGGGTGTAATTAACCCTACGTCCACTCCCCAATTCTTCAAAATTAGGTATTCCACTATCTTTCAAAGGTGTTTTCAAGCTTACACCAAACTTTTACACTTATGTTTTGAAGGCTCACACAACAACCTTTACACTTATGTTTTTAGGCTTACACAACAACCTTTACAACTTGTGTTTTAACAGGCTCACACAACAACCTCTCTTAATGTTTTAATAGGTTCACACTATAACCTATTACATATGGGGTTTATGCATTTACATCAGTTTGGTGAGGTATTTATAGTCTTTACCCACCAAAGAGACGTTACAATAAAACTGGTACAAAATCATCAAAGTATGCTAGACAGATTTTCGCATTAAATGCTTGACAGTAGTTTCGTGGTCGCTACTACATATTCGCGGTTGTGAATTCCAAATTCCATAAGGAAAATCTCATTTATGTCTAATGGCTAATTCACGTGACAGCTTCTGATTAGTGCATCAGAAAAATATAGTCGTTGCTTTTCACCTGCTCTCAAAAGTAACGGTCGTGATTTATCTTGTACAGGACGTTACTTTGGACGTGAATTCATTTGCCAAAAGTGTTCATCTTCTTCTTTTGGGTTCGCGGTCGCTACCAACAAGTTCCCCTTGCAATTTTTGACTTCCAATGGTTAACTGGGACATTTGTCAAGCTGTGATTGTGGACTTGATTGCATCTTGAGTTACTTTGAAATTTGCAATCGCGACTGATGCAAGTTTTACACCATAAATTCATCTGTCACTTTTGGATTTCTTCCTTTGGATGAATCATGGCCTAGAATTACTCCACGATTTCGTCTGTCTGAACTTCTAGGAAGTCTTCTAATGGATCGCGATCGTGAATTTTTAGATTGCGGTCCCGATTTAGAAGTTACTTCATATACTTTAAAGATTAAGATTTCTATCCAACTTCTAACTTAAAGACTTTTATAAAAACTGCAAAAAAATTACTAAATAGAACCATTAAAAATGATCAATCCCCTTTGTCAAGATCAAAAGAGACCTTAGACTTAGGGTTAACTACCCTAGTCCAAAAATCTCCCCCTTTTTGATTTGGACAACTTAGATTGATCCTTAAGTGAAAAGGATGCAGGAAAGTGAAGTTGAATTGTAATATGATTCAATGAATGCTTATAACAAAATTTACTAAGTATAACATTCATTTAATCAAAGGTGAAGTTGATAAAACAATAGGTATATTACTCAACCTCAACTTATACTATAGTTATTCTCAAGTTATTTCATTATTTTCTCCCTTTCACATTCTCTCCCCCTTTGGCAATATCAAAAAGAAGGCAAATAAGGAAAAGAAAGAAAGAAAATGAAACTCATGCATAAGAATTCATTCATAAGGAGCAAACATAATGCAATAGATAAAAGAATAAACATCAATCACATAAGATAACAATGTTTGCAAAGAAAGTTTTATTTATATATATTCATAACTGTGGGATCATAAGATTTGTAAAAAAAATAAGGAAAGTGAAAAATAAATACAAAAGATCCCTAATCTAAAGTAGTGGAGAATCATCTCCGGAAGATGGTGTATTTGGCACTTATTGTTCTCCTTCATCTTCGTCTCCATCCTCTACGTCATCTTCATTGCCATCTCTATCTTGCATATTCAAATTCAGTAAAGTCCGAAAGATGGCAAGGAGGACTCCTAGTTTCTCTTGGAGATCCACCATGTCGCTATGAAGATAAGAAAGGAAAGGGAACCTTCTCTTCTTCATCCTCATAAGCTTGTCCAACTTGCGATCAATGGTGGCAAGAGATAACTTGGACTTTGGTTTCGATTGAGGAAGAGGAATTTGAATGTTGCCTTTTTCGATTTAAAGCCTCTTTCGCTTGAAAGCTTGGGAGGTTTCTATGTTCTTCGCTTCGATGGCACCAAGGGTGTAGATATATGTGTTTGAATGGATTACCTTAGCGTTGATGAGGTAGGTTAGGTCTAGGAAGTTTTAAGAGAGAAGGAGCTTCTTGGTGAGAAATTTCTCTTTCTCCTCATCAAGTGCTCCAATAAAGCGGTAGATGGCTATTATGTGAGAGGGCAAGAGAAATTGGCTTTTGGGTTTAGTACTCATGTGGATCAATTGATCCACAAGGTAACGGCCGGTTTGGATAGGTTGGTTCTTGACAAGGCAAAATAAAAATGGCAAGTCCTTCTGTGAAACCTTCTTATTACCATCACCTCTTGCATTGACTGAGAAGGTGATGATGCGATGAAGGATCCACAGGGATAGGATTTTTATGTGTTTGGATAAGGAGGAGAGGGGGTCGTGTTTGGTTTCGATGGATATCTCCGACCAAAATTCAGAGTAGATGATGTCGAGTGCAGAGATGATGAATGGGATATGTTCGACCTTTGGAAAAGAAGAAGCCAAAATGTGACAGACGAATTCGCGGTAAATGTCATGCCTTAGTCATGACCGCGAATTTCAAAGTAACTCAAAAGGGAAGCAAGTCCATAACCACAGCTTGACAAGTGTCCCAAAAGACTGTTGGAAGTCAAATTTTACGGAGGCATCTTGTTGAAGTGACCGCGAATCTTGTGGAAGAAAGATGACCACTTTGGAAGATGGATTCACATCCTCTGTCGCGACCTCGGCCTGTGCAAGAAAACTCGCGACCGCGACTTCTGAATGTAGGTAAAAGACAACGACTATATTTTTCTAGTGAACTAATAAGAAGTTGCCACGTGGACTAGCTGTTAGACACAAACGGGGTTTCCCTTGAAGAATTTGGATTTTGTGACCGCGAAATGCTGTAGCGACCACGATTTCATCCTGATAAGCATTTAATGCAAAATCTGTCAAGCATGTCTCAAAGATTTGATGAGCTATGATCTGCAACGTCTCTTTGGTGAAGTTTGGCTATAAATACACCACCAAACAACCATGAATAAGGTTGCTAAGGAATTTACTACAAGTGATTAAAGCTCTCAATCTTTACTACTCATTTTCTTCATTTTCTTTATGAAATTGTAATTATTAGGTGTGAGCATTAAACACCAAGTTGTGAGGTTTTGTGTTAGCCTGTAAAAATACTTCAAGAAAGGTTTAAGTGTGAGCCTAGTAAAACACTTGAGTGAGGTTTTGTGTTAGCCTAAAAACATATTGTTGTAAGGTTTTGTATTAGCCATCAAAACACAAGTTGTATAAGTAGGGTGTGAGCTTGAAAACACCATTGAGATAGTGAAATACCCAATTGATTAATTGGGGAGTGGACGTATGGTCAATTATACCCGAACCACTATAAATTGGTTGTCTCTTTTCTACTCTTTCTTCTCCCTTTTATGCTTGTTTTTGAAATTTTTATTCACCAATTCAACCCCCCTTCTTAGTGCCTAGGGACAATAGAGAGGATAATTGGTCGAAGGTGATACAGAAGGGGTCGCTGAAGGCCTATAATACCAATCTGTATTGGTCGGCTCTCGAATCGAATTTCAGCTGAGTTGCACGTTGCATATGAACTCGCGTACTATCTCCTCATATCCTAGTTCATCTCAGAAGATGAATTCGTTTTAGCCCAGGTTGGAGAGAAAGGCGTGGATCTCCGCATTGATGCCCAATGTCTCTAGCATGAAAGTCGACAGGATTTTATTTGGTAGAATCACTTTAGAGGAGTTCGCCTTGAATCTCTCCTTTTCCTCCTTAGTGATTCCCTTTATGAGATGGAGGGCAGGAGGTGTAGAGGGCTGAGCCACTACCTTGCCTTTGTTAGCCTTTGAGAATTTTTTGAAAGCCATTGCAAAAGAGAGGAAGAAAGCTTGAGAGATTTTAGAGAGAGATGAAGTGTTTGGAAGTGAAGTGAGGAAAACACTGTTGAAGGGGGTATTTATAGGCTTGAAGGGGTGCAAAAATGGTCATAAATGACTAAAAATGAATTAAATGAAGAGAGGAAACTGTTGGCAATCAAATCACTTAATTGCCTAGGCGGTTACTCTAATTCGCGTCCGTGAAATTGGAAGTCACGACCGCAAATTCCAGAAAATGTGAGTAATAGATAAATTTTCCTCAAAAAAAGGCACGCCAACGGTCATATTTTTGACAAACTAATCAAAATTCACGGTGGAGAGTAATTTTCGCAATCGCGAATTGACATTTGACAGCCGGGTCAAGTTGACTTATAATTCACAATTGTGAAGAAGAAATAGCAATCGCGAATTATGAGTCAACAAGGATAAGTATGAGAAAATTTTGAAAACATGTGATCCACTAGAAATAAATAATAAACTTGTTCATACAATCATTACTTATGCATAACATACATAACAATTAATCATAGCATCAAAAATTTCACTTTAGGGAACTTCCATCAAGCATTGCCAATTCTCTCTTAATGAAGTTCATCCTTTCTTCATTTGGAGGTTTAGTGAAAATGTCTATAAGTTGATGATTTGTGTCAATAAATTCTAACACAACATCACCCTTTTGCACATGATCTCTAAGAAAATAGTGTCTTATATCTATGTGCTTACTCCTAGAGTGTTGGATGAGATTTCTAGAAAAATTAATAGCATTTATGTTATCACATTTGATGGGAATGTGATCAACTATTTTGCCAAATCCTTCAATTGTTGTTTCATCCAAAGAACTTGGGTGCAACAACAACCCACCGCCACATACTCGGCTTCCGCGGTAGATAAGGCAATCGATACTTGCTTTTTACTAAACCACGAAACTAGGCATTCACCTATGAATTGGCAAGTCCTGAAAGTGCTTTTTCTATCTAGCAAGCTACCCACATAATCCGCATCTGAATAACCTATGAGACTAAATGAAGAATCCCTAGGATACCATAACCCTAAGTGTATTGTACCATGTAAATACTTAAAGATCCTTTTAACAACATTCAAATGAGATTCTCTAGGGGAGGATTGAAACCTAGCATATATGCAAACACCAAACATGATATTCGATCTTGAAGCAGTAAGATAGAGTAGAGATCTTATCATACCTCAATGTCTCTTTTCATCTACTTCTTTACCCGATTCATCCTTATCTAATTTGATGGTATTGCTCATTGGAGTTTTAGCTACTTTGCAACCATCCATTTCAAATTTCTTTAGCATTTCCTTTGTATATT
>CATIWR010110982.1:0-34354 GCA_949677035.1 Omphalea diandra
TTGGAGTTGACGATTCATGGAAATTGCACCAAAGGCATTGGATAGAGCTTGCCAAACAGCAAAAGAGGAATTAAGGCCAATAATGAAGGGGTACACCTCCTCGGTTAAGGATGCCAGAAGCCATGATTGAAGAAGCTGGTCTTTTTTGAACTAATCCATAAATTTTGGATTTGGTTTTGGAGTGGGATCTGTATCTGAAGTAGGGATGGTTTTAGGAGGTGATGGTTTTGTTCCATCAATAAAACCATGCAAATCTTGAAAGTTTAAGATAGGGCCGAATTGAGTTTTCCATGCAAGATAGTTAGTGGAATTCAATTTAATGGAGAAGGAAGAAGAAGAATTGATGGACGAATTAAAGGAGGAAGAAGATGATGAAGAGAAAGGAACAAGAGCCATATTGGATCAAAGCTCTGATACCATGTAAATAAGAAGAAGAAAAGATTTGCAGAAAAATGTGTATTTGGTAAAGGCAAAGAACCAGCCTTATATACAGACCTACTTTCCTTGTATACAAGCCTATAATTATGCCTATAATCAAGCCTATAATCAAGCCTATAATTAAGCCTATAATCAAGCCTATAATCAATCCTATAATCAAGCTTACAATCAAGCCTATAATCAAGTCTATAATTATGATAATTACTACAATTAGAATATAACCACTAAATAAGAAATTTACAGTACAAGACAAAATATCCATATCAGTAACAATCGCAACTCTAGATGTTGAAGTTTACTCACCAAATAAATTCGAGGTCTCAGTTACGCCCATGACAAAGCAAACTCAAAACCACGAAGTTTAAGTTCTGTTAGAAAGACCAATAGCTAGTTTTTTAGGAGATCAATGGACAACTGGCATGTGGACTAGCCGTTAGACACATAATGGGGTTCTTGCTATAATTTTTAGCTCTTCAGTGCAAATTGGAAATTTGCAACCACTAAATGGTAGTAGCGACTGCGACTTTTGCTTGACAAGCATTTAATGCAAAATCTGCCTAGCACATCTTAGAGATTTCTTGATAGTTTTAACGTAACGTCTCTTTGGTGGATGAAGGCTATAAATACTCCACCAAACTAATGTTAATACAAGATAAGAACCATTAATAGCATTATAACTCTTACAAAGTTTATTTTTTACTTTAATTCATTATTTCTTTGTACATAGTTTGGTGTGAGCTTTAAACACCTTGTGTAGGGTTTGAGAATGAGCCTTTGAATAGAAAACTTTTGTTTAGGTTTGAGAGTTAGCCTAGTTGTAAATCTCTTATATAGGTTGAGTGTGAGCCTTGGGAAAACACTTATAAGGTTTGATGTGAGCCTAAACACTCGGTTGAGTGTGAGCCTTAGAAAAATACTTGTAAGGTTTGGTATGAGCCCAAACACTAAGTTGAGTGTGAGCTTGTAAAACACTAGTGATTGAGTGATACACTTGATTGATGAATTAGGAAGTGGATGTAGGGTTGGTTAATACTTGAACCACTATAAAACTCTTGTGTTCATTCTTCTCCTAATCTTCCTCTAATCTTTCATTTTTGTGAGCATCCTCTATAATCAAAAGTTCAAAATCTACCTCTAATTCAACCCCCCTTCTTGGTTTACTAGGGCTAACAGAATCATAAAAGACATTAAAATGACAGTAGCCATAAAATCAACCATAATTTTTCCAATAGTGCCCTTAGCCAATGCTAGAAGTTATTATAGCCTAATTTGGATTATGCCACTTCTCCGTACCATAAGAAAAAAGATCATTTTTGGTTAACAAACCTGTATTTTCTCTTTTGAAAAAAAAAGGTATAGATAAGCAACTTATGCATGTATCAGAGTTCCAAGTCCTTAATCTCGTGTGATATAGAGCATCCTGCTGCAAATGTGGAGGTGTTAAAAGTTATATACTCCCAAAATTCCTATTCTTGGTACGAGGGAGGCATGATGTGTCCCTTTTCGCGAAAGTCAAAGATCATATTGAACGTAACTAATGACACCCTATTGTTGGTGTCGAATAGCAGAACCACAAAGTAGCTCGACTTATTAGAGTCTTTTGCACGCTTTGGAGTTAGTGTTGCAAGGAACTCCAGGGTTAAGCCGACATGTATGGGTAGTCGCATCTTGGAAACTTTTGACAACCTAACTCCATTGAGCTTCCACTTAACGATGCCTTTAAGTCTAAGGGTCTTCAATGTCTTCTCACAGTATAAACTTATTTGATTTAAACCCTCTAGCCTTTAGGGTTTTATATCTGACAGCCTAGACGTCATCTTTAAATTTCAAATTTAGTATAAATGATGATAAGGACAATGGCAGTGGTGGTGGAATATTAGAGTTTGAAGAGGATGAGGAGTTTGGGTTTTGAGTTGAGGAAAGAAAGTCGGCCAAAGGTGTGAATGCCTATTTCTTAGCTACTCACTTAAACATAATTGTGGTTGGGTATTGTTTAGGTAGGAAAAGAGAGAAAAGATGGTTCAGTAAAGGAGGAAAGAGGAGTTTATAAGGAGCAAGGGAGGATTGGTTATGGAAGTTGAGGACACTTAAGGAAAAAATGTTTTAGGAAGAAAGGCATAATAGGAAATGAAATGATGTGAGAACATGAGGAACAAGTTTGGGGTATTGGGAAACAAATAGTGTCATTTAGGGTTAGAAAGAAAGGGATGGTCCTAAACCTCTGTTTGGATTTTCCTTCCTTAACCCACCTAACACACAAATACTTTATCTCCATGAATTAATGGCCCTTTTCCATGAACTGATGGCCCATCTCCTTTGTGCTGACCTTTTCCCTATCCCAACATGGTTCATTGTATGGCCCATGCATATCTATTTGTAACTATTGTATTTATTTTCCTCTATTATCACTCATCAGGGAAGCTTTTCTTCTCTATAGTTGCATCAACTTAGCTCCTTCATGATTAGTTCTCCTTTTTTAACCTATAATTAGCATAATTAAACTAAAATTAACATGTACTAACATGAATTAATTTTAAAAATAGCATTTTAATGCATATTAAACTCATAAAAGATAGTGAACTCCAAAAATTTTAACACTAATCTAATTGAAAATTGAACATATAATTATGCATAAATTAAAATGAAATAAGCTAAAATGACTAAAACCATTGGATTGCCTCCTAACAAGTGCTTGTTTATAGTTATTATCTCAACTCTTTCCATAATTCTCAGTTTGAATGAGTGTTCAGAAGAATAATTTCTTTAGTTTGCAGTGAATCTCTACAAAAATAAGGCTTTAAACACTAGTCATTCACTTTAAATCTATTATCATCTTCTCCCTATAACTCTACAGCTCTATGGGGAAAACTTGCACCACTTTAAACAACTCGAACCAATGCAATTTTAGCTTTTCTAGTAATAGTCTAAGTTAAGAATTTAACAATAACATTTACTATTCTACTTTAAGAAAGTGTTTATGAATATGTTGTCATCCCAAAGCTTAGTTTTCTCCTTATAAATTATGGCACTCTCACAAACATTCATTCGAATTTCATCTTATTCATTCAATTAAAGTAAAAACTTCTCTTCAATTGTCTTAAGATAAAAATTTTGCAATTTAATGTCCCAATATTCCTTGTGCTCTAACTACATTAGAATATGGCAAGCTTTCCCAAAAACCAATCGATAAAGAGACATGCCGAGGGGTCTTTTATAAGTTGCTCTATACACACACAATGCATTGTCTAATTTAAGTGACTAGTCCTTCAAAAATTGGAAATCATTTTCTCCAAAATATTCTTCAACTTTCTATTAGAGATTTCCACTTTCCTACTGGTGTAACCTTATGAGTAACTTTATATTTCTTAAGTAAAGTTTTGAATTGCCTATTACAAAAATGTGTTCCTCCATCACTTATAATAGCTTTAGGCACTCCAAACCTTAAGAAGATGAATCTTTTTTATGAACCTAGTCACCATTTTAGCTTTATTGGTAGGAGAAGTAATTCCCTTAACCCATTTGGACACATAATTAATAATAAATAAGATGTAAAGCTTCCCATAGGATGGAGGAAAAGATCTTATGAAGTTGATATCCTATACATTAAACAACTCTGCCTTAAGAATGTTGCTCAATGGCATTTCATGGTGTTTAGATATGTTTCTCATCCTTTAGCAATGATCAAATAAATGCATTAGTTTTCATTTATCCAAACATCATGGTTGAATAGAATCCACTTTGTAAGACTTTTGCAATAGTTTTAGTGATGTTAAAATGACCCTCACTCTCCCAAGAATGATAATATGTAAAGATTATATACACTTTTTCCTTATGAACACATCTTCAAATGAAACCATCGACACAATGCTTCTAGAGAAGTGGTTCTTCCCAAAAGTAATGTTTGCAATTTGCTAAGAACTTTTACTTTTGCTAGAAAGAAATATCTATAGGCAAAATTCTACTCACTATATAATTCATAATATTTGCATTCTAAGGTGGACTAATGGAAAGAATAAAGAGTTGCTTATTTGGGAATGTCTCATTAATTGTCATTTTGTCATTCTCATCCTCCTTGGTTTGAATTTTGGACAAGTGATTCATAATAGAATTTTCAGTCTCTTTTTTGTCATAGATTTCAATATCAAACTCTTATAAAAGAAGCACCTAATGTATAAGGAGTGGCTTAACATCTTTCTTGCTTTAAAGGTACTTGATTGTAGCATGATTCATGTATAAAATGACTTTAGATCCTGCTAAATAAGACCTAAATTTGACAAATTCGTACATAATAGCAAACAACTTCTTCATGGTGCCATAATTCACTTAAGCTTCATTAAGCATTTTACTAGCATAATATATAACATGCATTTGTTTGTTCTTCTTTTAGCCCAAAATAGCTCTAATGGCATAATCACTTGTATTACACATGAGCTCAAAAAGTTAGCTCCAATTTGTGCTACTATAATAGGTGTCAATGTCAAGGCCTTTTTCAACATATAAAAAGCATCCAAACATATAAGTCAACATTAAATATAACATCTTGATTAAGTAAATTGCAAAGAGGTTTTCTAATCGTAGAAAAATCCTTAATAAAATTATAATAAAAGCCTACATGACCAAGAAAACTTTGCACTCCCTTGATGGATATAAATGGAGGCATCTTTTTAATTATCTTTAGTTTTGCCCATCCAACTCTATACCTCTTGAAGACACCTTGTGACCAAGCACCATAACTTCTTACACCATATAATGACATTTCTCTTAATTTAACACCAAGTTGGTCTCTTCATAATGTTGTAAAACCTTGGAAAGATTAGAGAAACATGCATTAAAAGAATCGCCAAATACAAAAAAAATTGTCCATAAAAATTTCCATGGTTTTCTCAATAAAATCATTAAAAATTACCATCATACACGGTTGAAAAGTGTTTAATGCATTATATAAACCAAATAGCATTCTCCTAAATGCATGTGCCATATAGACAAGTGAATGTGGCATTCTCTTAATCTTCAAGATCAATGAGAATTTGATTAATAAGCATCACCGACAAGCCTTTCAAGCATTTGGTCAATGAATGGTAATGGAAAGTGACCCTTACGAGTAGCCTTATTAATCTTTCTATAATATATACACACCCTCCACTAGGTAACTATGTTAGTGGGAATTAATTCATTTTGTTTATTTGAAACTCCGATCATCCTACCCTTTTTAGACATAACTTGCATAAAACTCGCTTATGAGCTATCAAATATTTAAAAGATAATGTCTGCATCCAAAAGCTTTAAAATTTTATCTCTCACCACCTCTCTCATCTTAGGATTTTAATCTCCTTTTATGCTTAATAGATGGTTTATGATCATCCTCCATGAGGATTCTATGAATGCAAAATGAAGGGCTAATCCCTTTAATATCACTGGTGGTCCATCCTATGGGTCGTTTCATCTCTCTTAACTTTCTAATCCCCTTAGTATCACTAGTAGTCCATCCTACAACTCGCTTCCTCTCTCTTAACTTTCTCAATAATTTTTTTTCCAACAATTTGGTTAGATTACTGAAATTATCATAGGCAAGGTTTCATTTTCACTAAGAAATGCATACCTTACCTTGTCCCAATTCCTCATACCTTAAATTTTTAAATGGAGGATTTACTTCGAAAAGATGTGATGTACTTGCAACTTGAACTAAATAAGCTTTGAATGGATCGTCATGATGCCTTTTTTGAAACACCTTTTACACCAAACCACTACTCACATACACTCTATGGCAGTCTTTAATGGAAGAGGGTTATTTTGTTGGTTTGAAGACATTAAATTCAATCAATTCTCCTATAATATTTAGAGTGAATTTTCCATTCTTAACATTAATTGTGACCTCTATGGTTGCCAAAAAGAATCTCTCAAGAATTAATGACATGTTTGCATCCTCATCCACATCGAACACAATGAAATCCATTGGTATTAAGAACTTCCATACTTACATGATAACATTCTCCACCACTCCAACTGAGTATTTGATAGAGCAATTCACTAGTTGAAATGTCACTGTGGTAGGTTGGATCTCACCAAGATTTAATCTCCTATAGATAGAAAAAGGCATTAGACTTATACTAGCACCCAAATCACAAAGTGCTCTATTAAATTTGCAATTAGAAATTTGGTAAGGAATAAAGAAACTATCTAGATCTTTAAGCTTGGGTGGATGCTTATTTTGAAATATTACACTACACTCATCTAAAAGTGCTATTGTCTCATATTGCTCTAACTTCTTCTTATTAGACAAAAGATCCTTTAAAAACTTGGCATATTTAAGCATTTATGCTAAGGTCTCAATGAAGGACATGTTTATGTGAAGTTGCTTAAACATATTTAAGAACTTAGCATATTGCTTATCTAACTTATGTTTTTACATCCATTAAGGAAAAGAAATGGATGGAACATAAGGTTTTAAACGGTGTAGGTTTTTTTCTTTCTTCCTTTTTACCATCTTCCACCTTGCCTTTCTCATTCGGACTAAAATTTAGGGTTATTTCTTCATTTTCTTGGAATGAAATTTTAGGCATTTCAGGAATTGTATGCATATTTAGAGTTGTTTTCTCACTTTCTCCCTTGTGCTTATATGGAGGGTTGGGTATTTTCATGCCACTCTCAAAGTTAATGCCTTGCATTGCATTTAAGGTCAATTCAATATTACTAAGCAATGTACCTTGCATTCTTGCACCAACATTATTTGTCAATTACCCAATTTACATCTTTATGCTCCAATTATGTTAATCCATTTGGTTTACGCTCAATTCAATCTTATCTATCTTGTCAACCTTGCTCTTTCCCTTCTCAAATTTTTTAATAAAATTTTTTTTCATGTTCTAGGATTATTTCTCCTCTTATTGGGTTTGGTACCTTATAGGAATACCACCTTATTGCCTTTGAGAAAAACTAAGAGGATGAAAAGGCTTAGCTTGATTAGCTTGGTTACTTCATAAGAAGTTAGGATGATTCCTCCACTCGAAGTTATATGTATTGGAATACAATTTATGGGGCTACCTATTAAAATTAGACATTGCACATGTTCGGATAAGTTTTAAGCAAAAGGACTCCCCACTTAGCATGTGGTACTCATGTGACCTTCTCCTCACCATTCATAATTCATTAGTGGGGTATTAATAACATGCAGATTCACACCTTTATGCTTCTTTACAAGAGCATCCACCTTGGTGTTTAGCATAGTATAAGCATCAATATCATGAATACTCATAACTTGTTTGTTAATCCCCCTTTCACTTGCCCATTGGTAGTTATTTAAGGCCATCTCTTTTAACAATGAATAAGCTTTATCGGTTGACTTTCCCATGAGTGCACCTCTTACTGCATCATCAATAGTAATATGCATCGAATGATTTAACCCATTATAAAAGGTTAGGACTATCAACTAATCTGGCAAGCCATAATATGGACACCTTCACTGTAGCTCCTTGCATCTCTCTCATACTTTATATATGTCTCCCTATGCTCTTGTACAAAGCTAGCAATAGCTTGCCTTAGTTGCATGGTCTTGCCTAGTGGGAAGTATTTTTCTAAGAAAGGTTTTAAGAGGTCTTCCCATGTAGCAAATGAGTTAGGTGCCATAGAATTTGACCATGTTTTAACTTTATCTCTCAAAGAATAGGAAAACAACCTCAAATGGATTATACTATCAATCGCCTCATTAATTTTAAAGGTTGTATATTAATATAAACATTTGGATCCTGACTAGCTTCACTCCTAAAAGTATTTTATTGTACCATTTGGATAATTGATGGTTTAATCTTAAAATTATTACATGCAAGGATAGGTCTAATAATGTTTGATTAAGTCTCTTGAGTCTATGACATCACAAATTCTTGCAAAGCTCTTAGTCTTTTTTCTTCAACCATTCTAACTATAAATAGATTCCTTTTTTATTTTTGAATTCTCCTTTTACGATGAAATATAAGCTTAATTTTAGGGTAAAATTCAAATGAATTTAGGCTTTTTGAATATTGTATGCACTAGGGGCTTCACATATCAAAAAAGACAAAACATAACCCATAAATATTCAAATGTAGAATTTAAATATGAGATTAATAAAATTCATAAGTGAAACTAATATTATGAAAATTTAATCCCCAACAACAGTGCTAAAAACTTATGTTTGTAAACCCTTGTAAGTGCATAAATTGCTCAATTAATACAATGATAAGTAGAGATAATTCCTATAAGAATTGTTTTGCATAAGTCTTAACCAAATCTTAATTCTTAGTCATGATTTCAAATATGTCAAGTGGCTAGTGACATATGGTGCTCCCAGAAAGGTCATTTGGTTTGCTATTAGAAGGGTTTCTACCTATTAAAGGTAGAAATTGTGAAGCTTTAATCCTGATCATGATATTCATTTTGTGTGTTGGATCATTGTTGCCATCTTGACCATAAAATGACCTATGTCTTTGGTGATTTGCTAAGATTTTATGTGGTTGTTACAATCCATAAGTTGTGGTTATGGTCTATAAGCCTTGCTTGAGTTTTGGTCGTGATTTTGCGATTCTTGGTCTTGACTTTAAGTTACAGTTTATGACTTAGAAATTTTGTTAAGTTTTGAAGTTCCATGCTTTTCTAATCTTATAATCAATAAAATAGACACTTGATGGAAACATTAGTACCATTCAATTTGATTGTGAATATCAAAATAGAGATTGACTAACTTAAAAACCTTGCTTAGTTTAACAATTCCCCCTTTTTTATTTTGATAATTAAATTGAATTGTAAAAGGAAAATAAAATAAAGATAAATTAGAAATATAACTTATCATATATTTAAAATTCAATGTGTTATGACTTGAAATTTTCATTTTATTACTTTCTTGCAATTAGTAACTATCTTAAATTTTCAATTTTGATGCAATTGGTTACTCTCATTAATCATTTCTTATTTTAATTTTTTATTTCTTCTCCCTCTTTGTCAAGATAAAAAAAAAAAAAGTTATACTACATAAGCAATAAACAATATGACAAAGTAAGGCAAAGAAATAATATTACATTGATTAATTTATAAAGAATTACAATGTTGATCATTATTTGTATGCCAAAATGCAGAAATGAGAAGCAACACATAAGAGATGATAGATGAAAGCCTAAAGCTATGTCTTTTAGTCTTCCTCCCAACTTGTATCCTATTTTTAAGAATAACAAAGAGTGATCCCCAAGTGTTGTTGGATTTCATTAATGTCTCCATGGAGATCATCTAAGAAAGAAAATTTCTTCATGATTTTATTCAACTTTTAGTCAATAGTAGACAAAGAGACTTGACGAAGTGGAGAGGCTTTATCATTTAGTGATGTTTGAGTTCCTTAGTCTCTAAAACTCATTTCCCTACCATGGTTACTAGTTTAACCTTAGATGTTGACACAAGATCTCTTTTCGGTTTTATTCTCCTTTTGTGCCTTGATCCCAAAATCTCTGAAGACATACTCATGATTGTCATTCTTTTATTTAATAGATTTGGTAGCATACATATGGTTTAAGTCAATGAGATTAGTACCAATGAAGTAAGACAATTTGAAAAGGGATTTATTTTGGGGGGGAGGGGAAAGAGGGTTAGGGCTTCAACATGTTTGGCTATTATGGTTATATGGGAGGGAAGAAGAATTTGACCATGTTTTGTTTTACCAAAGTGCGAGAATTTATCAATGAAGAACTTTATCATTTGGATTGGTTTCTTTTAAAAAAATCAAAAAAAAAAACTCTTTTTGTCTTACCTTCTTATTTTTGTCTCTTCTAGTGTTTGTTAAGAATGTTATGATATGGTGGAGAACTCAAATGGGAAGAGAAGTGATATGTTTGTTAGAGAGATTTTCGAGTCACGTTTATAGCTCATCTCTAAGCCCACCAAATTCCATGTTTTTTCCTATTAGAGGCTAAACAAATTAGTCAATTTGTCTTACCACATTCCACATTAATCTTCCAAGCGCCAAAAAGTGATGCCATAGCATCCAAGGTCAGAAGAGAGTTTTCACTCGATAGCCATGGTGGCAAGGAACTCCTTTATAAACTCCTTAAATTCATCTTCTTTAAAAAAGATGAATTTGGTCCATTAAAGATTTTCTAAGTAAGCTTTAATGTCCTCATTTATGCTTAGGCTTTGAAAAGCTATCAAACTTAGAATTTTGTTTACAACACAACCTTGTTCTTCACTAGTTTGTAGTTAAGTCTTTCTTTATCAGTTATGCCCTTCATTAGGTCAAGAAGGAATGTTATAGGGCTTAAGAGTTCTAAGGAGCCTTCCATTTAGCTCTTTTTATAGCTTTGGCCTTGGGTGTCATTTTAAATAAAGATATGAAGAGAAAGTGGAAGTAGATGAAGAGAAAAGAGTGAATAAATACAAAAAAGACTTAACATTTGCTTGTGGATGAGTAAGAATTAAGTAAATTATGAATTAGGAGTAGAAGAAGGGCTTAAATAAGCAAAACTTAGGAGAAAAGTGATCAAAAACTCATTAATTAAAAATCTAATTATTATATAGCAACTATCTATTTTTATTAAGTTTGAAAGTCCTATACATAATTTGCTAGTTGTAACCATGAATTCCAAAATTATGTCCAATAATCAATAAAACTTAATGATTATAGGGGCAAAATACTTGTACTGCCTGCGATTTTTGAAAACTCATAACATGCAAAAATTTTTGAATGTAATGCCCATGATATTTGAAAACTCATAATAGGTTGGCTATAGTGGTCATAATTCATAGGTCAAATTAAAATTTTAATGGAAAATATGTGTTTGACTTATGCAATGCATTTAGTATTTAATTATATGATCAAAGTTAGTATAAATGAGTGACATGAATATATGAACATATAAAATTCATATATATATATATATGAATCAAACATTCATTTCACATACATTTATACACATTATATCAAACAATTGAATTATCAACACAAATATACGTTGTCAACCATCAAATATAAGTATTCCAACATATACCTATCACAATCAAACATAGAGATACCTAAAACATGATAAACGATGTAAGAAAATTTTGCTAAAGTATTTTATGGTAAAGAGTTCCCATCAAGCTTGCCAGGTTCCCTCTTAATGTGATTTAATCTTTCCTCATTAAACTCTTTTATGAAAATATCGACTAATTGGTTAGTTGTATTAGTGAATTCTAATGCAATATCTCTATTGTACACATGATCTCTTAGAAATTGATGCCTAATATCTATATACTTGCTTTTTGAATGTTGGATGAGATTTTTAGAAAGATTTTATGGCACTTGTATTATCACATTTGATAAAAATGTGATCAATAATTTTACTATAATCTTTGAGTTATTATTTCATCTAAAAAACTTAAGTGTAATAATAATTTGCCATTACATATTCCACTTCAGTAATGGACAAGGCAATCAAAACTTATTTCTTGCTAAACCAAGAAACTAGACACTCACATATAAATTGATAAGTTTTGGAAGTGCTTTTTCTATCTAACAGTCGAAAAATTGACTATGTCAAATAAAGTGTTCCTAGGGTACCATAATCCTAAATGCAATGTGTTATGTAAATATTTTAAAATTCTTTATGGCATGCAAATGGGATTACTTAGGATAAGATTGAAATCTCACACATAAGCATACACTATACGTGGTATCAATTCTAAAGGTTGTAAGATAGAGAAGTGAACTTATCATACCTCTATATTTCTTTTCATTTATAGTCTTATCCATTTCATGTTTATCAAGTTTAGTTAATGTGCTTATTGAAGTTTTGATACTATTCCAACTATCCATCTCAAATAAAAGCTCCTTTATATACTTGGTGTTAATGTTGTGCTCTATACCTAATTTTTGTAATGGATATTTTTCATAATGTCATTATTACATTTTTATTAAATGTCGCTATCATATAATGCTTATAGCTAAATGACAAATTTCATGAATAGTTAATTCCACTTAAGGTCATCAAATATATGACTTGATAGTAAAACCCTTTAGGTGTGAAGAATTCTATTCTAAATTATCCCTAGTCATTCATTATTATTGGGATAATAATGAATGAATACTTGTATGTATTTTGATTAAATACTATGTTTTACTAGTCACGGATATGGGATATTAAGTCAAACACATAGATACATGTTTAAGAAATATTGTATTAGACTAACCTCCTATGAGAATAATACATGGATAAACTGTTATAAGCGATTCTCATACAATAGTATTAACTTAATCCTCTAACTTGAAAATCACTGTGGATTCCAATATGATGAACTTTATGCTTTGATTCAATCCAATATTATCCTTATTAGGAGGTTCATACAAACTGATATTAGACATAGAGTAAATCATATAGAGGAGTAGAAGGAATTTGTCACTTATGTATTTATGATAAATACATTTATGGGCCCCTTGATTAGTTAGACTGGAAAGATTGCATGGCCATGCAAATAATGAATTGATAAAGGTTATCAATATCATTTTACATCAGTCTACTTGGAGATCGAGAAATAATTAACCTATATAAGGATGTCATAATTCATGTCTTTTGTTCAATTGAGATATAATCTGACAAAATGATTACAATGCTATTTGTAAGAAAGGTTAGGTCAGATTAATAACCTTCACATAACTTAGGTAATCATAATATCTTGCTAGAGACCAATTATGATTTTAGGGCTAGGAATGGTTTTTAGGCCACTACCAACGTTATGTGTAGATGCATAATTGCACACTTAAAATATGCCTAAAAAATGAAATTATTGTACTACTCCCTTTGGATAAGATAAAGAGATATTATCTTAAATATTTAGTCCTATTCGCATCGATACCTATAGATGATGTTCATCCTTTGGTAACATCTAGATCTAACTCCAAACTCGAGGTAGTAGGGTGTTATCGATGTAATCCTCCTCTCTACCCTTCGATAATCTTGTAATTCATTTCGATTTGGTAGGTTTTTCGCATCCCTTTCATCAATTTAATCAAATTTCATATAAGTTTTTGTTTTTCTACTACATTTATTCTACAAAACCTAACAATGGTATCAGAGTCACTTGTAAATTTGATTAAATTGAGTTTAGCATTATTCTATGTATAAGTGTTATATATGTGAACATGGATGTGTTGTTTAGAATCATTCAAAATATTTAATATAAAATGGATTAGTTTAAGGGCAATTAATCTACATAAAAAATGGAAACAATACATTAATTAAATTAATGTGTTTTAGACAGTGTTAATTTGATTAACAGATTTATTATTTCTCATGATATGTTGTTAATTAGATCAATATAGTTTAACAAGATTTTCATATTCTATTTTTATCTTATTAATCACGGTGGATTGATTCATTGTTAATCAATAATAATCTATTTTGAATGGACTAAATGATGTGATAGGGTTGTTAAATGAGAACAATATAATTTAAACAGATTAACGAATTCCACAAACCTATTTAAGTGTTAAATCGTAATTAATTAGTTTTGTTATGAACAAATTAGTTAATCGAATCAATTAAAGTCAATGGAATTTAGGTAGCAACTCAATCAAATAAGTAAGGTAAATCATTTATCTTTTGAGGGCACTGGCCTCACACCCCCATAACTGGCACTGTCCCTAGGATCTCGCAAGGGGTACTGTCCTTTGACCCTAAAAGGATTCTTCACAGAAATTGTTAATTGCCCTAACATAAGTTATTTAACATATTTTGGATGTTTTGCTTATGTGTTTTCACATGGTGCATGGCATGGCCCTTGTACTAATATGATTAGCTATTTTTTATTTCTTAATTTCATAGGTTGTAATTTTTAAATATGACCTATGTCATTTATTTTATTGTAATAATTTATTTTATAAGTAGTAATAGAATAGTATGGATTATAATAATTACAACTTGTAATAGAGACCTTTAAGGTAAAAGATGGTGATTCTCATGACATAAGATGACTCTCTTCAAGGCATGAAATGGAGACTATTAATGGCAACTTAGGCAAATCCATGGAGATGAAGATTTACCCCTAAGATTAACCTTCAATATTCATATTAGCTTATGAAGATAAATTAAATCAAGGGCCATGTTATGACACATTTAATTTTGTTACTATTATGTATGGATATTTATGATGCAGTGCAGGTGATGTACAAGATGCAACACAAAAATACATAACAGGATGAAAAATAGTAAAATTCCTCAATAAAATTAAGTCAGGAAAATGCCTAACATAATTCAAACACTTGTCAAGAGTTTGATTCCTAAATATAGGTTTGCTAAAGCCAGGTATATTAGGCCATCTTAGTTAAATAAGATGGATAATGGTGATACCCATAAGTTTGAAATGGTTAAACTTAACTAGGTTACTAAAATGATTTTGAACTTAAGGCGTTAAATGGGATAAGCCAGGACATATGATGTGAATTGGCCATAGTTATCTAAGATTACATAAGATGTAATTGGTAAAGTGTTACCTACCTAAATAACCAAATTTTAAGTGATAAGCTAAAGTCTGCTTATAATTATGTGAAATATGGATGTCTACCCACTATAATTTCAATTATTAAAAAATTTTAATTTGAGGGTTAATTAAATTTAATAGGAATTAATATTTAATAAAATGCTAAGTGTATTATATATATATATATATATATATATATAAACAACACCTATAATTTGTCACTGTGATCGATCCTTGAGAAGGATAAATTAAATGGAACTAACTTACATTACTGGTACAGAAACTTTAAAACTATTCTTAAGCAAGAAAGTTAGGAATATGTTCTCAATCAACACTATCCCTATAGAGCCTGCTACTAACGCTTTTAAACCTAAAAGAATGCTCACACTAAACATCTTAATGACTTAATAGATGTCACTTGCTTCATGCTTACTAGCATGTAATCAGAGCTTCAAAAGCAACTGATGGAAATGGAAGCCTATATAATAGTGGATCATCTCCAGGAAACATTCTAAGAGAAGGCCTAAATTAAAAAGTTTAATGCCTTCAATGTTATACTCTTATGCAAGTTAGTAGTTAGTACCTCAGTCAGTCCTCATGTTTTGAAGATGAATAATCATCTTGAACACGTACAGAAACTTAATCTTATCACTAGCTAAGAGTTGGCTACTGGCATCATTCGCCAGTCCTTACTAGATGCATATGATGCATTCTTCACAAACTATAACATGCAAAATATGGAGAAAACTATTTCTAAATTACATGGAATGATTAGGACTGCTACACAAAACATTTAGAATAACACTAAAGACATTTTGATGATCAAGAAAGAGGAGCATATGAAAAAGAAAGGAAAGGGAAAAGGAAATAAAAAAAAGTTGCAAAAGACTTAAAGAAGCCCAAACCCTCTTCAAATGAGGGAGCATGTTATTTATACAATGAGCCAAGCCATTAGAAAAGAAATTGCGAGCTTTATCTAAATTATTTAAAAAAGAAAAGGGACATTCAAGTTATAGTTGTAGGTATTCATATTATAGAGGTTAATTTATTTACTTTTGAATCCACTTCATGGGTATTAGATAATGGATGTTGATCTCACATCTATAATAATGTGTAAGGTCTAAAAAGCAGAAGATTTTGGCTGAAGGTGATGTGAGCCTATGGATTGCAAATGGAGCAAGAGTTGTTGCCTTAGCCGTAGGAACTTATGAGTTAGCTTTATCTAATGAACTTGTTTTAACATTGAAAAATTGTTATTATGTAACTGCTTTGAGTAGGAATATTTTTTTTTTGGTTTTTTTGGACATGAAAGGTTTCAAATTTATTATTAGAAATAATAAATGCTCCATTTCTTATAATGACAAATTTTATGGTTATGTTCATCTATTGAATGGTCTTTTCATCCTAAATCTTAAAACCAGAAATGTTGAGTCCATTTATAATATTGATGCCAAGAAGTATAAATCTAATGACTCAAATTTTGATTATCTATGGCATTATCGTTTAGGCCACATAAATAAGAAATATGCATCAAAGCTCCAACCATGTGGACTTTTGAATTCATTTAATTTTAAACCATTTGAAGCATATGAATCTTGTTTTTTAGGCCCTTTCAAAGGGCACTACAAGAAAGCATAAAAATAATGATACAAATTAACAACGGATTAATGTCTATCAATACTTTTTTTATGGAAAAGCGACAAACTTGTGAGGGTAGGAATTTAACAAGGATTTAGTGACAGACAGTGACTAGAAATTGACAACGGAGTTAGAATTCATCACTTGATGTTCATGCCATTTTGTGGCACAAAATTTAGCAAGGGAATAACAAGGGATTGTTTTAGCGATAAAAACATGATCTATTAGTATTTTGGCCCTGGTTTGGTAGTGATGGACATAATTCGTCATAAAGTGGATAAGTGAAATAGTTGGCATTTCACTTATGCTTAGCAACACTAAGGGCACTAATACAAATAGCGATAAATTTTATCCATCGCTAAGTTAATAAGTGAAATGGTTGTCATTTCACTTATACGTAGCAACTAACTTAGCTACAAATTTGTTTGTCACTAAGTTAGAACGTTAAAGAGGGTGTTTTCCCCTTCTCCTAGCATAGTCTCCCTCAATCACTCTCTCTCTCTCTCTCTCTCTCTCTCTCTCTCTCTCTCTCTCTCTCTTTTCCATTCACAACCGTCTTGCATTCTTTATTTCCTCCTTTCACTTTATTTTTATCAATCATTTTTTCTCACTTGAATTCCCTGTCTTGCTCTGGGCTGCGGTTAGCTTTGGTTTATATAATCAAAGGTTATAAATAAGTGCTACATTTTTTTTTATTTTCTATTTGTTTTGCAAAAAGTTAAATGAAATTATGTGATTTATGTTAATGTTTTTTTCATTTTTGATATTTCTAAGTATTTTTTATTAGCAATGAATGAATGGATATTTCTAAGGCAAATTCATTTTTGTTGCTCTCTAATATGTTGATTTTTGTTTTGCAAGAAATTTAATGAATTAAGTGATTTATGTTGAAATTATTTATTTATGATATTTCTCAGGTTTTTTTTATTAATAGTGAACAAATAGGATATTTCTAGGCAATTCGTTGTTGTGTTGCTCTCATATATGATTAATTCCATTTTTTATTTGGGTTTTGTTATTGTTTTTCTGGGAATAAATTAGAGGATTTGGGCTACTATTGGAACAGAAAATGAGAATATTCTTTAGTTCTTTTTTTCGGAAACTACTCTCTCTCTACATGTTTTTTTTTAGTAAATTTGGTTGTAGTTTTTAATGTAATAGAACAGTATCATCAATTTTACATTCATGGAGATTTTAGTGATGTATTCTAGGATAATATTATGAATTTTAAGGCTAAAATTTTCTACGACAAGTTTGGTTAGAATTTTCAAGATCTTTTTGCTAAGTTTTAAGGATGATTTATGATGAATTTTAGGTTGTTTTGCATGGCCATTTTGGTTTAAACTTTTACTATTTTGAAACTTACATGAGCTTTGCTAGGATGTTAGCATTATGTTTATGGGTCAGATAGATGTAGAAAAATCTGAATCCAAGTTATCTATAAACTTTATTGGTTTATCTAAGGAATTAATCTTTCTTATTTAGTATATTCACTTTATAGATGTTCTTTGAATGTTTCGTGCCCTTTCTTTAAATGTTGTTTTTTTTAACATATTTTATAACATGAGGTGATATTTTGGTATTCTTATAACTATATTTTAGATATTATTAGAAATTTGCACCTTGCTTCGCTCGACAAGCATTTTTTATACTTTATTTATCTAGTATAATAAAAAAGTATTATAGAACTAGAATGTATGAAACTCATTAAAATTCTTTAAATTACAATTTACATGATAATTATTTGTTAGTGTGAGAGACTAAAGATTTAAATATAATAATTCTTTCATTTTAAGAAATTTTGATGCATTGAAAATAATTGATGTCTTTTTTTTTTTTTTTAAGTCATACTCTCATAATGGATTAGGAATTTAAGATCTCCAAGTTAAGATGTGTGTCTGGCATTGTTATTGCATTGTTGTCGCTAATAATTGATTTTCGGACAAAGATTAGGATAATTTTTTAATTTATTATAATTTTTTAATATAGATTTTTGAATAAAAAATTGATTATGAAATAAGTTAATATTTAAAATTTTATCAATACATATTGAATTAAATTAATAATATAAATAAATTATTTTTCATGAGTAGAACAAAAAATATTTTAGAACTTAAAAATGTATTAGTTCAATAAACAAAATTGAATTTTTATAATTGCAATAATATGATCATGTCCATCTAACCTTGACCTTTAACTTGAAAATACACAAAATGCACATAATTAGGGTTATGTATCACAATTTCTCCTTTGCAGTAAGAGATAAATTGTCAATTAAAATGGTTATACTAAGACTAAATCTAAAAGATAGAATGGAATGGAACCAATATGATCAATCATGATTGAAGTAATTGAAAATAGTGTCTTAAATCTAAACAACAACAACAATAACAACAACAACAACAATAATAATAATAATAACAATAATAATTGCAATAGCAAAACTTAGTTGTTATGAGAGGACATAAGACCTTTCATAACCACTCAACCTTAAAAATTTTCTAAATTCTTTCTCTTTTAATTTGTTTCCATTCTTTCATATATTAGACAAATTTTATATCCATTATCATCACCTTTTAATTGACCAAATGAGATAATTAATGTGATTCTTGTTTAGTTTATGAGAAAATAAAAAATTTGATTTCAAATAATCAAAGTTTAATTATAAGGTAAATTTGTAAATAAGATTAAAATTTTGATAAAGTTTAAAATTTTTTGAGTAGTTAAACTTTTGCTTAAAATTTTTTTTCTTTTCTTGCTTTTAATTCTTTGTTATCAATTGCCTTTGAAAAAAAAATATTTAAACTTTAATTTTAACAAAACCATTAAAATTAGAGGATAGTAATTGGAGATTTTATATTGTAGTTATATTTTTAAGAAAAATATTTAAACTCTAATTTTAATTATAAATTTATAGTATAGCTAATTTATATTCACAAAAAAATTGAATTTATGTAATATTACATATTTACTGTTTAAATAATTATAAAATTTAAATATAAAATTTGTTTGAATGAGGTTTGTTAACAATTTGATTAAATGTTACTGTTATTCATACTTTAGAGTTATGTAGGAATCTTTCATTTAGCTGAGTTGTTTAGATCTCTCGACTTTGTTGCTTTATTTTTATTTTTTGGATTTTTGGTTGTATCAGGTATGTGTTTGTCATACGTATATTTATTTTGCATTTTTGTAAGTTTGTTTATTATGATTTGTCGGGTATTTGGTGACCCGAGGAGAACTGGAGGCCAAGGATTTAAGGAAAATGTAGAAGTGTTTATGTTTGTGTTGTTTAGTTTATCATTGTTTTTTTTTTTTATTACTTTGACTTAAGTGTTCTTATGTTTTTTCTTATTCTTGTTTGATGTTTATGCATAAAATTTATACTTTGAATTGATTATAACTATCATTTTGTCATAAGTTTGTGTCATTGTCATAAGTACTAGATGATAAGGATGAAGAAACTAATATGGAAGAGGATTTGTATAATAATACTGACAGCAAAACTGATTACAGGCACTTTATATATATATATATATATATATATATATATATACTATGTTTATTTGTCTTTATTACTATGTTTAAGGTGGTTTTTTTTTTTTTTTGTTATGTTTGTGTTATTAAAATGATCCATTTATTAGCTTTATTTGTTTATTTGTTTATTTAGTTATTAGTATATACACATCATGAAGGGGAAGGGTGATGATACTAATAGAGTCGCAAGGTGTGAGAGACATAGGTCGAATGCTTTTAGGAGAGGGATAGTAAGGCGAGGTTCACAACCTTCACCTATTGTTCCACCATTATGACCATCAATATCTCCTTCACCATCAGCATAAGCGATATCATCAGCTCCACCATTCCTCCCTTCGACATCAACATTGCCATCCTCACCTCTACTATTATCCTTATCAACATCGACTACACCATTAACTATAAAGGAGACATCGACTATGCCATCATGAGTGGCATCAATGGCTAAGTCTAGCATTGGCCGAGTGACGCTCCAACTTGTCGATGGGAGGTACATAACTTATGCTTTTTTCTATTAATTTTTACTTCTTATTTAATAATTATTGATTTTCAAGTCCTTCAAATGCAATATATAACTGAATATATAATTCTTAATGTAGGATACTTTTGCATGTTTTGTATTTATTATCTCTTACTAACTTATTATTTGGTAGACAAACAATAGTTTCATTCCAGGCAATGCATGTTCTACTTGGATCTCTAAGTTTTTTTTTTGCTTCACTTGGAGCCATCTAAACATGTATGAAAGCATGTCCCCCAAGCGGTACGACAGTTTCATTATGAGGAGTTTAAGGTATAAATGAATATTAATTTTGTTCTTTTTTATTTATAATTTTATTTATCTAAATGCATTATTCTAACAAATTTGCTTATTGTTTTTTCAGAAGTTTTTTACTTGGGATCCATCTCTGAATGCCCAAATTAGGAGGAAATGAGAGCATCAAGTTGTTTCGTGCTACACCAAAAATTTGTCTAAATGGAGTCGGAGGGGTAGACGACCTTCAAATGTCCTAAAGAATGTATAGGACAACTGGCAGGCAGAGTGGGCCATACCAGAGTTTAGGAAGCATAGCACGTAAGCCTCGCGCAATCACCTTTGTGAGATAGGCAACCTTGGTTTTGGTCCCTCGCGCCATATTAGGGTTTCCATATCTATGGTCGAGCATCAGAGACATCTAATGAGTATGTTTTAAATATTTCTCAATTAATATGTTATTTAAGTTTATTATATAATTATTTATATATATAAAATGCACTTATTTTCAAAGTGAACAATTATGTCGCGATGCTACATAATTTAGGTGTTTGAGCATACGTGCATTAGTCAGAAGAACCAACAATACATTGATTGATGGTCTATTGGTGTAGCTACAAGTTTTTCTAAAATGAATAATTTAATATTTCATCTTCATTAATAATTAATTTTTATTAAATTCTATTTAACTTATCACTAAATTACAAGATAATTATTATGATTCTTGAGAAGGGTTCCTCAGAGCTATGTCAGCTCGATGAGAATGAGATATTCTTTCGAGCTATAAGCGGATAGAAGAAGAGCTGCAAATATGGCATGGGCTAGCTTGCACCTACTTTCTTTAGTCAATTTGTGTCATCATCGTCAACCACTACTTCTTGCCCAATATAGGAGGACCTACGAGCTACCATTATTCAAGAGGTTTGACATGATTTTTAAGAGAATATGGATGAGTAAAGGTAGTCTCTCTAGCAGTAGTTTGAGGAGCAAAGGCAATAAATGGATGAGATGCATCGCCTTATTGCGAAGCTAACCTATGACACTCAGGTTGCAGTTGCTCATCCTTATTCTAATTAGCCACCTTTCTCTGATGAGCATACGAATAATTCATTTAATGGATCCATTTGATTTTTATGTACTTACGTACTTTTATGATTTTTTTATGTATTTTATACATTACACTATATGATATTTTTTTCATTTATACTTTTATGATTTACATTGAGATATTATATATTAATAATATTTTTTTGATATTTTATTACTATGATATGGCCAATATAAAACAACTTATATATTTGAACAAAAATGCAATTATTAATATACATTCAAGAGATAAAAAAATAAAAAAATTAGTAACAGATTATGAAATTTGTTGCTAACATAGTCAAAATTAGTGACAGACAACTGTCCATCACTAAAATAACTAACTCTTCAACCTTAGCAATGGCTTCACTCCATTGCTAATTTATCAATGGATTTTTCTTGCTAATCCATCACTAAATCTGCGATAGAATTGGCTATGATTTATTTTTGTTACTATTGTAATATCTATCACTAATTTCCTAAGAGTTAGACCCACAAATTTGCGACCATTTTTCCATTACAAGTTTGTCACTATATTTACCAAGGGACCTACAATATCTCTTGTTGATTGATTTATCGAGGAACACTTTAGTTATCGCTAATTTATCATTATTTTCATTTAGCAATAGATTTCTCGTTGTTAGCGATGGATTTTATATGTCATTAATTGATTTTTTTGTAGTGGCAGTGAAAGGGTTAGCGATTTATTGGACCTAGTACATACCGATGTATATGGACCATTAAGTTTAAATGCTATAAGAGGTTTTCAGTACTTCATTACTTTCATAGATGATTATAACAGATATGGCTATATTTATCTTATGAAACACAAATCTAAATATGTTGAAATGTTTAAAATTTTCATCAATGAAGTACAAAATCAACTTATTGAGAATATTAAAGCACTTCAATTATATCGAGGTGGTGAATGTTTAAGCCAAGAATTTACTGATCATCTTAGAGACTGTGGAAGAGTCTCATAATTAACTCCACTAGGAACACCAAAATGGAATGGTGTATTTAAACAGAGAAATCGAACCTCATTAGATATGGTTTGATCCATGATATGTTAGACAACTCTTCTAATATCCTTTGGGGGGTATGCCTCAAAAACTATTGCGTCCATACTAAAGAGAGTTCCATTAAAGGCTATTGAAAAGACACCATATGAGATGTGAATTGGGAAATCTCTTAATTTGTCTTTTCTAAAGATTTGGAGTTGTGATGTTATGTGAATTGTCAAATTTTAAATAAATTGTCACCTAAATCAGACAAATGCTATTTTTTGGGATATCTTAAAGAAACCAACGGATATTACTTCCACAATACTAGTGTTTCTTGCTCGAAATGGTATCTTTTTAGAAAGAGAGTCCATTTCTAAAAAAACTAGTAGGAGCAAAGTTCAACTTAAAGAAATTTGAGAATCATGTGATAACATTAAACCACCTATGAAATCTCAATAGGATTCATAAGAAGTTGTTGAACCTATACAAATAACAAAGCTCTAACAAAGTCCATAAGAACACGTCAAAGCCCTAAGAGATATGAATTTTCTTAACTGATAGTCATAAAGTGATGCTTGTAGACTAAAGTGAGCCTACTAACTATTGAGAGGCTATGTATTGTCCACACTCTGAGAAATGACTACAGGCCATGAGATCTGAAATGCAGTCCATTTATGATGATCAAGTATGGACTCTAATTGATCCACCTGATGGCTTAAAAATTAATAGGTGTAAATGGGTTTCAAAAAGAAAATAGACATCGATGACAATGTGCATACCTATAAAGCAAAGTTGGCTGCAAAAGGTTACAGGTGAAAGCATAGTATAAATTATGATGGAACCTTTTCACCAATTGTTATGCTCAAATCCATTTGAATTCTGCTTGCCATAGTTACATACTATAATTATGAGATTTGGCAAATGGATGTCAAAATAACATTTCTTAATGGAAATATTCTTTGGGATGTGTATATGACATAGCCAGAAGGTTTTGTCAAAATTCTAAAAAGGTTTGCAAGCTTTAAAGATCCATTTATGTATTAAGGCAAGCTTTTTAGAGTTGGAATCTTCATTTTGATGAATAACCAAAGAATTTGGTTTCATAAAAAATGAAAATGAGCCTTGTGTTTACAAGAATATTAGTGGGAGCGTAACAACTTCCCTTATGTTATATGTTGATGACATATTACTCAATGAAAATGATATCTTTACCTTATAAAATGTTAAATTGTGGTTAGGAAAATATTTTTTAATGAAAGAATTAGGTGAAGCCACTTACATTTTAGGCATTAAAATCTAATAAGATAAATCTAAAAGGCTTATTGGCCTAAGTTAGCATACACATATTGATAAGGTACTAAAAAGGTTCAGTATGCAAGATACTAATAAAGGATTCTTACCAATGTCACATGGCATAACTCTTAATAAGACTTAGTGTCCACAAACATAAGATGAATGAGAATGCATGAGTAAGAATCCATATGTTTCTATTATTGGATCTATCATGTATGTCATGTTATGTACTAGACCTGATGTCTTATGTGCACTACATACAATGAGTAGGTACCAATTAGATTCGAATAAAATTCATTAGACAATAGTTAAGAATATCATTAAGTACTAGAGAAGGACTAAGGATGCATTCTCAATATATGAAGGATAGGAAGACAAGCTGGTTGTACATGGTTACATATATGCTAGCTTCCTTATTTTGTAAGATAGGTTAGGTCAGATTAATAATCTTCACATAACTTAGGTAGTCATAATGTCTTCCTAGAGACCAATTATGATTTATGGGCTAGAAATAGTTTTTAAGTCCTTACTAACATTAAGTGAACCTACAAGGTCGCACACTTAGAATAGGCCCAAAATGCGAAATTATTTTATTGCTCTCTCTATATAAGATAATTAGAAATATTATCTTAAAATTTAGATATATGTTTCGTTTTAAATGTTAAACCAAAATAGGAAATCTAATTATATGTATCTCTCATAATACATAATTGGCACTATATCTAAATAGTTTAGATATATTTCTGTTAGGGTTTTTTTCTAAAATAAAAAGAGTATTTCACATTCAAAATAACATGAGAGAGAGTCATGCAAAAGCAGGTGCTAACACAATTCGCCTTCGATATATCGTATTTGTGTGGATACTTATAAAGGACATTCATCCTTTGGTAATATATAGATCCGACTCCAAGCTCAAGGTAGGGTGTTACCAATGCGAAATACCTTTATGCCCTCTAATAATCTTATAATTCATTTTGAATTGGTAGGTTTTTCACATCCTTTTCATTAATTTAATTAAATTTCATGGATCCTTGGTGGGTTTTGTATTTTTAAAATTTTTAGTTTTTCATTGTGCTTGTTTTACAAAACCCAATACTTCAATCAGTTGATGAAGATTTTATTCTTACCTTGGTTGATTTATAAACCAAGGAAGAAATTAAGCTTGCCCATCATGCTCATTTCAAATTCCCTAGTTGTATATTTAGTAAAATTTGTATAAAGATGTTTAGTAGTAGCACAAAAAATAATGTCATTAGCGTAAATTTGAACTATGAGTGTATCTTTATTATGCATTTTTTTAAAAAATGCAGTATTAACATTGCCTTTCGAAAATTCATTATCTAAAAAAAATTAACTAAACCTTTCATACCAAACTCTAAGAGTTTATTTAAAACCATAAAAGGCCTTAATTAGTTTGAAAACATGATTTGGAAACTCATGATACTCAAAAGAATGAGGTTGTTCATCATAAACTCTCTACTCTATGAAGCCATTTAAAAACGCACTTTTTACATCCATTTGAATAATTTAAAATTTATATGACATGAAAGAGAAAGTAAAATTCTAATGGCCTTTAATCTTACAATTAGAGCAAAGGTTTCTTTATAGTCTATGCCTTCCTCCTGGTTATACCTATTGGCAACCAATCTAGCTTTGTTCTTAGTGATGGAACCTTGCTCATTCAGTTTGTTCCTATATGCTCATTTGCATCCAATAATTAGATGGTAGTTAGGTTTAAGGACAAGTTTCCAAAATTTGTTTCTTTTAAATTGGTTGAGTTTTTCTTACATACTAGTCACCCAACACTTATCATCAAGAGCCTTATCCACAGTCTTTGGCTCAATTTACAAATTCAAGATTATTATCAATGGCCTTAAAATGATATCTAGTACTTAAAACCTTAGATGGATCACCAATGATTTTTTCCTTTGGGTGATTCTTAGGATATCTCCACTCCTTTAAAAGACCATGGTTTCCTTCATCTTGCTCTTATGGAGGTGCATCATGATCTTGTTAGCATTTATCTATGACATCTTCCTTCTTTTGGTTATCTTTTAATTAATTCTAAATCTTTCGCATTCACCTATAAGATCATCAACACAACTACATTTTTCTAGATCAAGTTTACTAGATTCATTAAAAACAACATTTATTAACTTTTCAACAGTTAAGAATTTTTTATTAAATACTCTATATGCCTTGCTAGTGGTGGAATAGCCAAGAAAAATTCCTTCATCAATTTTGGATGCAAATTTCTTAAGGTTATCCTTGGTATTTAAAATGTAGCACTTGTAACCAAACATAATAATATATGAAATTTTAGGCTTTCTTCCATTTCATAACTCATAAGTGGTTTTGTTTAAAAGATTGTTCTTTTAAAGACTTTATTTATAGCATAACAAGAGATGTTAATAGCTTGTGCCCAAAAGTATATTAGAAGATGTTATGCTAAGAACCATGTACTCTTCCATGCTAAGAAGAGTAAAATGTATATAAGATGTTAGAAGATGTTATGCTAAGAACCATGTACTCTTCCATGGTTCTTAGCATAAAATGTATAGAACCATGTACTCTTCCATTGAACATTGTACTAGCCATTTCTACTAAGGTTCTATTTTTTCTTTATACAACACCATTTTATTATGATATTCTAGGAGATGAAAAATTATGAGAAATTCCATGCACATCATAAAAACTTCAAATAGTTCATTTTTAAATTCTTTGCCATGGTCACTTCTAATGTTTGAAATATAATAGCTTTTCATTTTGAGCCCTTTTGTAAAAGTTTGAAAAGCATTAAAAGCATCACTCTTATGTGTTAAGAAACTAACCCAAGTAAATCTAAAGGAGTCATCAATAAGTACATATGCATAGTACTTTCCACCCAAACCAGTAACCTTACTTGTTCCAAATAAATATGAATAAGTTAAAGGGATCTGGAGGTACTTACTATATTCTTAGCTTTAAAGGAAGATTTAAGTTATTTCTCCATTTGACAAAATCTACATGTACTATTTTTTTAGAATTTTATCTTTGAAAGCTCAGCTATTAGCACATCCATGCATAAGCTTTGGAGTAGTTCCATATTTGCATGTCCAAGTCTTATATACAAAAGTCAAGATTCATTACTAATAAAAATAAGACACTTGAAGGTTTGGTTAGCCAATTTTTGTAAGTTAAGTATATAGGTATTGCCATTTCTTTTTCCTTTCAATATCTTATTATCATCCATTAAAGTGGTGATAGGGCATTGTTTGGAGTCAAAAGTGACTTTATTACCTTTGTAACAAAATTGACTTACACTTAACAAATTTTACTTTTAAGCCATGAACTAAAAACACATCTTTAATTAAAGAATAACTCCCTTACCAATTGCTTTAATGCCAATTACCTTACCTTTGGTATTATTTCCAAATGTGACTATGCCACCTTCCACCTTTTTCACATAAATAAAAGAGACTAGAATTTTTGATCATGTGCCTTGAGCGTCCACTATCTATATGCCAACCATCTTCTCTTATAATGGATTTTAGGAAAACCTACATAGACATAAATTTATCTTTTCTTTAGTACCCAAGCAAATTTATGTCCTTGGGGGTTAGTCTTTAAAGGGTCTTCTAATTTAAGATAAGCCTTCCTAATGTAGGAAAATACATTAATATGTCTATATTAAACTTTAGACTTGGTGGTCTTCTTATTTAATTTCTTTCTAGATTGAAAATGGGGTCTCACAACATTCTTAAAACTAATACACATATAAAAACATTAGTGTGGCAAATGTTTATGTCTTCGAGTATATCTTTTATACATGTATGCATAATTTGATCTTTGAGACTTAGCTGTAAAACCTTATGTAGCCTTCCCACTTCCTTTTTGAATAGGAGGTTCAATGTTTGGTTGAGCCTTTTTAGGTATCACTTTCGTGCTAGATGTTTGAGGTGTAGAAGCCTTAATGAAATGAAATTTAGAATGGGAGGATGTTGATGCTTTTATTATAGAAAAGCCTATATTTAATAAGGGGTGGTCTTTAAGATATAATGAGTGTATTCATAGTATCTTTTCCCTAATGAAATTTTATGATAGATGTTCTCAACTTTTATTTTTAAAATCATTATTTTCTTTATACAAGGCATCAAGTAAGGAGGTTTTAGATGAAATCTCTTTTAAGAGCTTTTGAGGTCAACATTGGAAGTTTTGAGATTCAAAATGAGTTTTTCCAACTTCTTAAAATCTTTTTCTAGTTTGGAACATTTTTCTTTGTAAAATTTCATTTTAGAATGATATTTTTTAGATTTTAGATTCATGATCTCTATACGGTCATCATGATTTACATCATGCACAATATTTACACAACCATCATCATCATTATAACAAGAATAAAAAGTAAAACATACCTCATATTAAAGTTGTCTTCCAAGGCTGTGAAGCAAAGGTTAATAATTTTTTATTCCTTTTCATCACTTAATGAGATATTATCCCATGTTGTCTTAAACCCTTTATTCTTTTCTTTATCATACTTATTCTTCTTGATCTTAGAACAATCTATCTTAATGTGCCCTTGCCTTCCAAATTCATAAGAAGTTACATCTCTACTCTTATCCTTGCTTGTATTAGATTTGGATTTAAAGTAGGAAGATGACTTCTTGAAGGGTCTCTTATTTTTTTTTCATATTTTTTATGATCTCCTTAACACTTTCTTAGATAGTATAACAAGTTTTTCATCTTCATCTTCACTTTCTTCTAATTCACTTAAGCTCTCTTTATCATCTTAGACCTTTAAAGTGTTTTTAAAAGCTAATGCCTTCTCTTTCTCCTTCTCCTTTTCCCTCTCCCTTTCTTGTTCCTTATCTTTCTTAAGAGTCATCTCATAAGTGAGAGTTTACCAATAAGTATATTGGCAGGAATCTTACTAAGGCCCTTATTAGCTTATTTTATACTACTAGTCACTCAAGCTTCATATTACTTCATAGAAAGTTCTTCAAGAATTTTGTTATTGATGTTAACTAAATCCAATGTTTCCTAAGCTTTCTCTTATTGTTGATGATAGCTAAAAATTTATTTGTAATATTGATGACACTTTCATTAGGCTTCATTTTGAAGAGTTCATAATTGATCACATGCAATTGTATCCTTACCTACTTTACCTATACCTATTATCACCAAAAGAGACATTCCTAAGTGTTTATATCTTCTTTAGTTTGATGAAGAATTGATATCCATTATCATGTGCTAAGAACATCCATGTTATATCTTCTTAACTTTAATGAAGAACTTCATATCCACTATCATATGCTCAGAACATCCATTGTTACGATACCATTCATCTTTTTCTACCTTGGATTACAAACACACCGATAAGATAAAGAAATCATTTATTCTAAGGTACCTAAATTCTTTTAGGTCCTTAGGGGTTAGCTTTTCTAAGTTTCTCATCATGCCTTTTAGAATGGCAATGATAAGCATTATTGCCATACATGCTACAATAATAGCATTCACCATCAAAATATGCATGGTTTTTAATGTTAGGATGTTAGTTATGTGCCCTACGCCAATTACTGTAATGGATATTTTTTTTTTTAATAATGTCATGGTTGCATTTATTAAATATCTCTCTTATATTTTGTTTGAAGCAAACTGATAAATTTCATGAATAGTTAATTCTATCTAATGTCATAAGTATGTAACTTGATAATAAAAACCTTAGGTGTAACAAATTATATTCTAAATTGCCTCTAGTTAGTCATTATTGTTGGGATAATAATGAATAAAGACTACTATGTGTTGTGATTGATGATTATGTTTTACTGTTGATGTATATGGGATATTAAGTCAAACACATAGATACATGTTTAAGAAATATTATATTGAACCGACCCACTAAGAGAACACTATAAGGATAAATTGTCATAAATGATTCTAATGCAATAGTATTAACTTAATCCTCTGACCTGAAAATCACCATGGATTCCAATATGATGGACTACGTGTTTTAGTATAATCTAGCATTATCTTTAACTGGATAATTATATAGATTAATATTAAATACAACGTAAATCATATAGAGGTGTATTAGTGATTAAGAAGGAATTTGTCCCTCATTATGAGAAATATATCTTTAGGCCCCTCAATAAGTTAGATGAAGAGATTATATGACCATACATAAATGAATTGATAAAGGTTATCAATGTCATTTTACATCAGTCTCTTAGAGATCGAGAAATAATTAAACTATATAAGGATGACATGATCCATGTCTTATGTTCAATTGAGATATAATGTAACAAATGGATTATAATACTATTTGAAAAATAGGTTAGGTTGGATTATTTAGCTTTACATAATTTAGGCAAATGTAATGTCTTACTAGAGGTCACTTATGCCTTGTGGGCTAAACATAGGTTTTAGGCCATTGCCAATATTATGTGAACTTTTAGGATCGCACGCTTAGAACAGTCTCAAAAGTGGATGGTATTTTATATCTCTCTAGATATATATTAAGATAATCAAACATATTATCTTGATATTTAGATATTCTTTTCATTCTAAAAGTTAAAACAAAATAGGACATTATATTATATGTATCTTTAAGATATAGAGTTGGCATAAATATATTAATGATTAAGATACATATGTATGTTTAGTTTTTCTGATAGAGTGTGAGAACATTCACGATACTTTTCAAAAAAACATTTTAGAGAGAGAGAAAAAAAAAAACCTAGTGCTAGCACACTATTTGTTTTGGGGATAACCTATTCCTATGGATACTTATAAAGAACATTCACCCTTTGGTAGCATCTAAATCTGACTCAAAGCTTGAAGTAGGGTATTATCTCTCTGCCTTCCAAGAATTGCTTAATTGTTGTTTGAATTATAAGGTTTTACAGATTTTCTTATTGGTTTAATCAAATCACATAGATCCTTAATGGGTCTTGTATGTAAAAAAATTTTTGTTTTTTTTGTTGTGCTTGTCCTATAAAACCTAACATAGGAATGGTATACACAAACTATTTCTTAAGTGTATGCCTCGTTTGTGCAATAAACCTAGGTGTAAACCATTTAGAAGTGTGACCATGACTTCTAAGATATTGGATGTTCCTATTCATTTGCACAAGGCATATGCATATTGTGATATGAGTTCCTAGGCATACTTTGGTGAAATCTAAGTGCATTTTATGCATCATATCTATATACATTTTGCCTTATATACTTATATGATTGGTACATGTATGTATAGTTTCTCCTTATAGGAGTAGGTTTTTTATGAGAGGATTTTTGTTTTCCTCCATTTGCCTTAGCATTTGTCTTTACCTTTTTTTGAAGCCTTTGGTTAGGTAACCTTTGGAGAACTAGGTATCCTAATGTCCTTGAATCTCACAAATGTTGTATGTGAAGTGGAAAGAATGGAAAAAGATGATACAATGAACCCTAATCCATGTTTTATTTGAGAACTCCTTTGCACTTCTAACTGATTTCTCCTTCCCTTTAGAGAACTTTAAAATATTCTCCTTGAGGCAATTGTTTTTAGTCTTAAGTGACTCAAGCTCGTTAATGAAGGAGTCAAGATTCTTGAGAGAATCTTTTAGTGCCTTATTTTCCTTTTAAATGGTAGAGGAAGATCACTTTACAGAGTCATAGTTCTTAATGAATTAGCAATAAAGTCATATAAGTTTTTCCTAGAATAAGAGTCAAATGGATTTACCTCAATGTCTTCCTCACTTTAATATTCACTTAAGGAAGTATATTCTCCTTCTATAGCTATAAAGCATAGATTGCAACTTCTTTCTTAACCTTATACTTTTTTCTTTTGAAGCACTTCTAACATCCCATGTGGCCTTGAAGGATTCCTTCTCCTTCCTGGTTTTGTGTTTCTTTGATGGGTGATTATCCTTCTTCTACTTTGGACAATCTGTTTTAAGATGCCCCTTTTCATTGCATCCATAGCTGATTATTTAGCTTTTAGAGCCCCTCTTCTTATGTCCCTTCCTCATCTTTCCTTTCTTATTTGCCAAGAACTTCTTTACTTAATCTGTAATGAAAGCTAGTTGATCTTCTTCATTACAATCATCATTCTCACTAAAAGAAATTAGTGAAGAGCTAGAAAGGTTTTTGTATATATCTCCTTGCCTTTGAAAGCCATGTCCTTATTTTTGAGACCTTCTTCTCCTGTTGGTTTGTCACAACACAGAATTCAGACAGTGCTAGTACTAGGAAACAAAAAGGCTTAAAGCTTCCATAATCCATAGCAAGCCTAATTTAACTTATAGACTCATTTCCTCACTTTGAAATTAAAATCTTAAACTTGAAATAACATAACATTGAATTTTAAGAAATAAAATAATGGGAGTTATGGAGTAAGCCAAGCTTAATTCTTAAAACATCTCGCATAACATAATATTTCTTTTATTTTTATTTTCTTACTTTTCTTTTCTTTCTTGACATAAATCATATATAAAACAACCTCCTATTGAACTGTCCTTATAATCAAGGGGTTTATACATCAAATTACGTCATTCTAATCTCACTGCATTATACCTGGTAATCATTAATATTAATGCTCGCATACATAATATAATCACTAGACATTGTAAAGAAAACTAAAAATATAGAATACATAATAATCATATTTATTGATCATATAAATAATCTTTAATACCAATAATACATAAATAACTTAAGCATTTACAAGAAAAATTTATAGTGCCTTAACATATACATAATGCTTCACTTAAATCTTCTAACTTTTTGCCATACTGACATCTCCATTGTGTCTAACCTACAAAACAACTAGTAGGCAGGGTAGAAGGGTTCCTGGTGTGAAACTCAGTGAAGGATTTTATGCATCCATTATGTATGCTTACATGCCTTTACATGAACACAATTCTATCTACATGACATATCATTTGCATATAACATTTACATAAAATAATATTTCACGTATAGCTAGTCAAATCCATGGGAAACCCTACTTGGCTTACATTACATTTCTTTCCTTTCTTACACAAGAAAGTTATGTCACTAGTCACGTCATGCATGCTTTTCATTTCATTCATTTCATATAGGTTATAATCTTACATAGCTAATTGTGACTCTATGGGTTTCCACTTCATCCTTGAACTATCCTCACATCGCATCGCATTCATGTATAGCGATTCATTTCATGACATTTCATTTCCATCATAAAAATGCATGTGATTTTATCTTAAAACAATTTGGCCTACTTTGGTCTATATATGAAACTATAATGTACATATGTAATAGATATTAAAACCATAATAAAACCTCTCACCTAGTATTGTTAATCCTTAATTGTGTCTCTTTTCCCTATCCTTAATCCTTAGAGTCTGCCACAACCTAGATTTTGGACCGTGTTGACACTAGATAATAGGATGACTTAAGGCCTTTAGAACTCGTAACAAGTCTAATTTAACTCGTGGGAAGGCCCATTATGCCTTTCGTTGTGTCACTCTAATATTAACAATTTTAAACTTAAATAAATTAATATTCTTAAAACTATTTAATTAAATTCTTTAAACATTTACTTAATATAAAAAATTCTCATAATATAATTAATATTAAAAATTACTTAAAATCATATACTTATGTTAACTTAAATAAATTTTTGTAAATTCTTTTAAATCTTAACTAAATTCATACTTAAATACTTAAATCCATATGTTTAAATCCTTAAATCATTGAATATATTTTATTTGCATAAATTCATCTAAAAAAATATTAAATATCATCATATGCTTATTTAAATTTAATTTCCTAAAAATTAAATATTCATTAAACATAACTCATTAAATATAATAAATCATATAATGTTAATTAAAATAATAATATAATTAATATAAAATTATTCCTTTTTAAAACACTAATATATACATTAAATTATCTCTTTAAACACATTAAACTATATTCAATCCTCATTAAATCATTAAAATTCATGCTTATATACATAAAAATAAGGGAAAACATACTTAAAATAACTCTGATTACCAAAATTTTTTAAAATCGAGTTCCAGACCTTGCAAAATGCTCCCTCTGCCCTCCGGGGGGGGGGGGGGGGGGGGGGGGGGGGGGGGGGGGGGGGGGGGGGGGGGGGGGGGGGGGGGGGGGGGGGGGGGGGGGGGGGGGG
>CATIWR010110983.1:0-11720 GCA_949677035.1 Omphalea diandra
TATGTATGACATCGAGGGGCCGACGGGCAAATCCCGGATGTTGAGTGCTCTGATAGGTACCGATTGTAGCATTACAAATTATGGACATAAATAGTATGAGTTTTGTAAATGAACACGGTTATTACAGTTATTGGTATCAGATCAATATGAGTTTTATGAAAGAAAATGGTTGTTATATTTATTGGTATCAGAGCCATATGAGTTCTGTTAGATGAAAATGACTGTTACAAACCCTCCCCTTGCTTTTAGGACTTTTCTTTTCATTTCCATTTTAGTACAATACATATTGGGACTTTTTTTTTATATTTTGCACCGTTGTAGTTAATATTTTTGGCAATTTGGAAGCCCTATTATTTTTGGATGTTACTTTGACAACGTGGCTTTTTAGAATAAAATGGTGGTGATGATGCCTTCCTTTTTGCCAAACTCTAAAACTCTTAGTTTTTTCTAGTGTAGAATCCTAATTTCAATCATATTATGACTCTCAAATGTAAATCTATGCAATTTTGCTAATTACTTTGTATGCATATGTTGTCATCCATTAGTGTCCTATAATGAGGGTTGAATAGGGCACTACAAGTAAAAAGAATTAATACTATGTGTGAAAATAATGAGAAATCAAGACAATCACTTTATAGAGATTCGACACAATTCTGTCTACATCTTCTCCTCTAATATTCTCACTAGAACCTTTCTCTGTCAAGACAGCTTTTAGGTGCTATCAATCACCTTTATAATAATAGTTTATGGACACTACTAAGCTGTTACAAGTATATTTTTGGTTACTACTAAAACCATTTTCCATGGAGTGTTCCAAAGTAGCTTACAAGTACTACCTTAAGCTTTTCACAAAAATGGCTTTAGATCATCTAAGATCTCCTAAACCAAAAATTTTCTCTAAAGAATTCATAACTTAAATATGAGAAAGAATACTCTCACTCAAGCAATAAACAATGAAAAATACACTCACATTAATTGCTAGAGTTGGCAGAGAGTTTGAGAGATGTTTTAAAGCTTATTCTTCAACTTTGTTTTAGAGATGACTTTTGCAAGCTGTTACACTAGGTTAGTCAAACCTCAAAACTCTCTTTTAATCTTGCCAATGAGGATTGATATGTTCTAACAACATTTTTAAGTATTACTTTTGCAGTTTTTTTAGATAGGTTTGTATTGAAAGTTAGATGAAAGTCTAAATCTCAAACCTTGTGAAAGTCCTTATAATTTGCGACTAAGATTCCTCAATTCGCGACCATGAACTATAAAAAAGAGTGGATGTCTTTGGGCTAGAAAGATTCACATAGAAAATTGTTGTCGTGACTTAAGCAAGAAAGCCATGAAGACCAAACAAAGGAATTCATGATAGGCATCGTGTTAGGAATTGTGACAGCAATTTTGATAGTTGCTTAGAGGAAATTGAGTCCACAACCAAAGCTTGATATGTGTCCAAGAAAACTATTAGCATATCAAAATTCGCGAGGGTGAAACGACTTAAAAGACTGCGACCTGCTGAAGAAATTTTTCCTTATCAAACAAAAGGATTCACAATGCTAGTCCCATCCAATAAGAAATTAAATCGCGACCATAACTTTTGGTTAGTTGGAAGAACATAACAACTAGTTTTCTTGAAAGACCAATAACAATGGGCCAAGTGAACTAGCCCTTAGATACAAACGGGGTTTCTCTACCATGATTTCAACCTTTTTAGTATAATATGGGAAATTCCAACTGTAAATTTTTAGTAACGACCACAAAATCAATTTGATAGGCATTTGATGCATGATCTTCCTAGCTTGCCTTAGAGATTTAGACATAGTTTCTTAGTAAAATCTCTTTAGTGGTTGTGGCCTATAAACACTCCACCAAATAGATATGAATGCCATGAACTCCACCGACACAATTTTCATAGTTGCTTAGAGGAAACTGAGTCTACAACTAGAGCTTACCAAATGTCTAAGATAACTATTGACATATCAAAATTTGTGAAGGTGAAATGACTTTCGAGACTGTGACATGCTAAAGAAATTTGTCCTTACCAAATAAAAGGATTTGCAGTGCTAGTTGCATCAAAGAAGAAATTAAATCACGATCGTGACTTTGATTGGTTAGAAGAACATAGCAAGTAGTTTTCTTATAAGACCAATAATAACATGCCACGTGGACTATGCCATTAGATACAAATGAGATTCTCTGCCATAATTTCAATCTTTTTAGTACACAGTGGGAAATCACAACTTCGATTTTTCAGTCATGACCATGAAATTAGTCTGATAGACATTTAATGCAAGATCTGTCTAACTTGCCTTAAAGATTTAGACATAGTTTCTTAGTAATATCTCTTTTGTGATTGTCGCCTATAAACACTCCACCAAACAGATATGAATGCAAAAGAATAGCATTGAATATAGGTAAACTCTTACAATTTTGTTGTCAATCTTAATTCTTCATATGTGAATTGATATTATTGGGTGTGATCATTAAACACCATTGTAATTGGGTTTCAGAGTTAGCCTAGCAGTAAAACTCTTGTAATAGGTTAAGTGTGAGCCTTTATGAAATACTTGAGAGGTTTTTATGTGAGCCTAAAAGCATAAGTTTTAAGGTTTGTATGTGAACTAAAAAACACAATATGTGCAAGTTTGGTGTGAGCTTGGAAACACCATTTTGTGTTAGTAGAACACCCAATTATGAGGAAATGAAGAGTGGATGTAGGGTTCATTAACACCAAAACCACTATAATACTTTATGTGTTCACTTTTTCTCCTACTTTTTCAATTTCCATATTCTTCACCTTTCTTACAAAAATTTTTAAATTTCATACCAATTGAACCCTCCATTCTTTGTGCTCAAGGGCCAATAAGTGGTATCATAACCTAGTCACATTGAAACCCTTAATTGAGTGAGTAAAGACAAATGGTACAAGAGGGAATCCATACCCATCTCAAGCCATACTTTGATGGATTCGACTATATAAATTAGATGTATATGATGGACATATATTTGGATATCGATGTGGTAGATTTTGGGATATTGTGGCAAATGAGAGGAAGCCTCTTACAAATGTTGTTGATGGAATTGAATAGTTAATCCCAAAAGAGGAATGGGTGGAGGCTAATAGAAAATCAAATGGGAGGAACAAAAAGATAATGGCAATCCTTCTTAGTTCTTTATCAAGTGAAGGAATATAAAGAGTTCAACATTGCCTCATAGCCTATGGAATTTGAAAAGCTTTGGAGAATTACCATGAAGGCACAACTTTGGTGAAATCTAGTAGATTAGAGATGCATGTGACTGAATGGGAGTGTTTCATGTTGAAAGATAACAAAAGCATCACCAATATAGTGAATAGGCTCTTATCCATCATCACAAACATGAAGAAATTTGAAAGAGTTATCACAAATCACAAGGTAAATACCAAAATACTTAAATCCTTACATTTTGAGAAGTTTGGTGCTAGAGTATGTTATATTCAATAGCCAAATCCAGAAATTTAAAAAGTCCCAACAGATGTCTTTATAGGCAAGCTTCTTACTCATGAGCTAGCCTTGAAAAAAGAGGATGAGATGAAGAAGATGATAGGGCAAGGGGACAATAATGACAGGAAAGAGAACAAGACCTTAGCTCTTAAATCCTTAGCCAAAGATATTGAAATAGAGGTTGTCTCAAGTGATGATCATAGTGGAAAAGAAGAAGAGGAGGTAGCCATGCTTTCTTGTAAGACAAGGAGCTAATAAGAAGAAGAAAAGATAGAAGGAACATCAAAAAGGTATTTCCCAACCTCAAAGAAAAAATAGTGAAATAACATGCTATGGGTGTGGCAAACAAGGCCACATCAAGTATGATTGCCCCAAGTTGAAAAAGAAGAACAAAGGGAACAAAGAAAATAAGAAAAGCTTTAAAGCCACTTAGGATGATAGCTCTAGTGAGGAGGATAAGGATAAGGAAGTGGCAAACCTATGTTTCATTCTAATAAGTTTTTTACCCCACTATAGTGAAAATTATGATACATTTGATGATGTAGATGATGAGCTCTTAGAAGCTCTTACTTTGAGATGTGTCAAATATAAGTCACAAATGAAAACTTATAAACATAGACTCTAAAAACTAGAAAATGAGTTTAACTCATTAAATGAGATTGTAAGTGAGTTAAGGACTTTAAATGAAGAACTTAAAAAATTTATTGAAAGTCTTACTAGATCTTATACTCTAAACTTCTTAAGAAAAGAAAATGATACCTTAAAAGGAGAGGTTATTGAGCTTAGAAATTTTAACTCTAGATTTCACAAAGGGAAGGAAGCCTCAAATACATTAATTATATCTCAAAGACCTCCCCTAGTAAGATGTGGTCTAAGCTTCAATGGAACCTCCTCATCTTCTACACCCCTTCTTATTACTTTTATTAGAGCTTTAGAACCTCAACTTCTAGTCTTGAAGTAATTGGGAAGAAAATTACTCATTGTACTTAGCCACTTATGCCCAAGGATAAGGGAAAGGCACCTTAAGGCTCAAAGTCTAAGCCTAAAAAGGCTAATCATGCATTCATTTACACTAAGAAGCATGTTCTGTAACATCCTTATCCACATTCATTGGCATTATCACATAAACATATTCATGTCATAAATGATATGAAATCCCACATGAACATATGCATTAGATAAATGATCAGTTAGATACATGAATTGGATAAGCACGATGATGACACATGAACAATTGCATTTGGGACACTTGAACATATATGTAATGTTTGCATAGTTGCATGGAAAATTATTTTATGTTGTGTGCATGTTATAAGATCATAAATAATGGTGTTATAGAGCTTATTTTAAAGCATAAGGAGCATATAAGAATTAAGAGATGGATGGAGGCGCTTAAGGAGTGAAGAAGATGGACTAAATTGTGAGAGTGTAGCACACTCAAGCTACCATATAAGGAAAAACATGCATAAACACTAGGTCCACTTGCATGGATCAAGCCATAGTTGTATACTTAGCATTCATAATCATTTTGCCATACTTATAACCATGTATGTATCAAATGTTAAGGTCTCAACACTTGAAGGAAGCCCTAGAAAGAGAACCAAACCTACCGTAAAGGTTGGTTATATCAAAAGGTGAGTAAAAACCATAATTAGATTGATAATTTTATGATATGATTATGTTCTATTACATGTATATATGATTGAATTGTTGCATTTTACATGTGAATACAAGTCAAGTGAGAATCATATGCTCTTAATGATTACTTAGTATACCATTTGTGAATGAGCACTTGCACATGGAACTAAAAGGGTGTTGTGATTAGCTTGTCAAACACTTGCAAATCATATGGAAGATGGACCAATAGGTCTCATTGGCACATGTTATTGATCAAATGAATCACTTGTTATATACTGGCCAACAAAATCAAATGTCACTTGAATCACATGAATTTTCGAGAGCAGTGTTTGCCTTGCATGGTCACGACAAAAATTAATCTATTGCACTTGCACTTGCATAGTTAATTGTTATACATGTAATGTATCCTGATGATATTCATATATTAGTTATGCCATAAGAATCTGATTATTGTTTTTATTCATTGAGTCGCGACTCACCAAATCGCAAATTTTTTTTTTCAGATACTGAAGCATATGATTGGACATTTTGGTGCTTAGGGTTTTGCATCGAGACATATGGACCTCAAGTCATCGGCTAAATTCCAACTCTCTCTCTCCTTGTGTCATGTACATACATACATCTAAATAGGAACCAGTTTATAGTTACTAGCCTTGAAATTAGTTCACATATATGTACGTTAAATACATGTTGGATTGCGTGTGTATGATGAATAAAACCTTTATGCATATGTATTTTGGATATGTATGCTATAAGTTTTGTAAATGAAAATGGTCATTACATGTTCACCCTTAACACACATAAAAAATTCCCTTTTACTATCAATTATTCATGCACATGCTTGCACTCACACCATCATAACATGAGAAGGTAATCTTTAAAGGTTAAAATATGGGTAATACCTACTTAATTGACTTAGAAAATTTGGCTAACCAATCTTTCAAGTGTCTTGTGTCTCTTAGCAATGAAGCTTAGTTATGGCATATAAGACTTGGTCATGTTGGCATGGAGCTCATACAAAAGCCTATCTAAAAGAGAGCTAGTGGAAGCTCTTCCCAAACTAAAATTATCAAATTACAAAACTTGTGGACCTTAGCAAATGGGGAAGAAACATAAAACTTCCTACAAAGTAAAAAATGTTGTAAGCACATCTAGACTCCTCCAAGTTATCCATATGGACTTGGTTGGACCTACTAGGAGTGCTAGTTTAGGTGGGAAGTATTATGCATTTGTTCTAGTTTTGGTTTACTTAAGTATCCTTTCTAGCTCATAAGAATGACACTTTTCATGCTTTTAAAAGTTTTACAAAAAAGGATTCAAAATGAAAAAAGTTACTTCATTTCTTTTGTAAGAACTAACCATGGAAAGGAATTTCAAAATGATTTTTTGAAACTTACTGCCAAGATAATGGAATTTCCCATAATTTTTATACTTCTAGAACACCACCAAAAAAAATGGTGTTCTAGAAAGGAAAAATAAAACATTAGTAGAGATGACATGAACCATGCTCAATGTGTATTCTTTGCCTAATACTTTTGGGCTGAAGCCATTAATTCTTCTTGTTATATTGCTAATCTTGTTTTCAAAAGACTCATTCTTAACAAAACTTCTTATATGGTTAGGAATGATAAAAACCCTAAGATCTCATACCTAAGAGTTTTTGGATGTAAATGCTACATTTTAAATACTAAGGATATCCTTGGAAAATTTGACTTTAAAATAAATGAATGAATTTTTCTAAGTTATTTCACCTCTAGTAAAGCCTATAAAGTTTTTAATAAAAGTACTATAATTGTTAAAGAACTTATGAATATTATGTTTGATGAATCTAGTAAACTTGATATTGTGGAAGGTTCTCTTATTTAAAGTCTTATAGGTGACTTTGAGAAATTAGAGCTAGAGTCAACCCTAAGAGAAATGGTGATTGACCTTGAAGAAAACAAGCCATCAAAAGAAGAGAAGGAATGCCAATAACAACAGCTTAAGATCTTTCCAAAGATTGGAGATTCTCTAAACATCACCCAAAAAGATCTAACCATTTGTGAGACATCTAAGGGAGTAAGTACTTGATCATAGCTTTAAGCATTAGAAAATAATCTTGTTTTTATCTCTTAATTTGAGCTAAAATTAGTTGATGAAGCTCTTATTGATGAAAGTTTAATGATTGCCATGCAATAGGAACTCCACCAATTTGAGAGAAATAAAGTGTAGGAACTAGTTCTTAGGCCTAAGGATCACCTTATTATGGGATGCAAATGGGTGCTTAGGTACAAGTTATATGAGTAAGGTTTCATCATTATGAACAAAGCTAGATTGGTTGCAAAGGGATACAATGAAGAAAAAGGCATTGATTATGATGAAACCTATGACCCAGTAGAAAGATTAGAGGCCATTAGGATTCTATTAGCATATGCTTATCACATGAATTTTAAAATTTTTCAAATGGATGTTAAAAGTGCATTTTTAAATGGTCTTACTGAGGAGGAAGTTTATGTTGAACAAGCTTTTGGTTTTGAGTCTCATGTTTTTCCAAATCATATTTTTAAATTAACTAAAGCCTTATATGGTTTGAAAAAAGCTATAATGGCTTGGTATGAAAGGCTTAGTTCATTTCTCATATTAAATGATTTTGAAAAAGGGAAGATTGACACAACTTTGTTTCTAAAAATTCACAATCAAGATATACTCATTATGAAAATATATACTTATGACATATATTTGGTGCTACTAATGAATCTCTTTATGAAGATTTTGTCGAGTGTATGACTGATGAATTTGATATGAGAATGAAAAGAAAGCTCAAGTTCTTCCTTGGTCTACCAATCAAGCAAACTAAAAAAGGTATCGTTATTAACCAAGCCAAGTATATGAAAGATCTACTTAAGAGATTTGGCATGGAGGGTTACAAAGTAGCTTAGACACTAATGAGTGCTACCATCATGCTAAACAAAGTTAAATAGAGTAAGCTAGTCGATGAAAAGAGGTATGATTTATTCTCTTGTCTATTTCACTACTTCTAGACCTGACATCATGTTTAGTGTATGCATGTGTACTAGGTTTCGTTCATGCCCTAAGCATTCTTAAATATTTACATGGTACAATGAATGCACTTAGTTTTATGGTATCATAGGAACTCATCTTTTAGTCTTTTAGGGTATTTCAATGTGGATTATACTGATAGTTTATTAGATAGAAAGGGCATTTCTGAAACTTACCAATTTATTGGAAAATATTTAGTTTCTTGGTTTAATAAGAAGCAAGTTTCAATTACCTTATCCATAGCCGAAGCGAAATATGTGGCAGTAAATTATTGTTACACCCAAGTTCTCTCAATGAAGTAAGAACTCAAGGATTATGGCAAAGACGTTGATCACATTCCTACTAAATGCGACAACACAAGTGCAATAAATCTTTCAAATAATCTCATCCAACACTTTAGGAGCAAACACATTATTAGTAGGCATTATTTTCTTAGAGATCATGTTGAAAATGGTAATGTGGTGTTATAGTTTATTAACACCAATCATCAACTTGCAAACATTTTTACGAAACCCCTTAATGAAGAGAAATCAAACTTCATTAAAAGGGAGCTAAGGATGCTTGATGGAAGCTCCTTAGGTTAAAATTAGATATCATTTTATTCCTTATTGTATATGTCACTTTGAATGATTGAATTATGTGTTTGATATTTATGGATGTTGATTATACTAGATGTCTTAATTTTGTAAGCAATTGAATTATTTTATGTCGATTTACTATAATTAATCATCATTACATTGAATGGATCACAACTAGAAAGGCCAACTCATATTTTTTCCTCGTATTTCTTTTTGCCTTGTAATTTACGATCGTTATGATTAAATCGTAATTGCTATTATAGGCACTCAATATTTTTTTATTAGATTTATAATTCACAGTTACTATTCTTGATCGCCACCGCAAACTTATTCAAAATTGAAATTCTTTGACCATTGACTCCATTTTTCAAGGAATTCTTAACCATTATGCATAATTTTTGTAATTAGCAGTCGCAACTTGAGGTTTGCGGTTGCAAATTTGAGTAATTATTAGACATTAATATAGTTGATTGTTAACCATTGCCAAACCTTATTTAATGTATTATTTACTGTTTGTTACTATTTTCTATCAAGTTTTTGCCTATTTAAACCATTTTAACACCCTTTCATTCTACTTTTAACTTGCTTCTTCATATATAACTATTTTTCTCTCACAAAACCTTCAAAACTTTCTCAACTTCCCTCAATGGCACCTAAGAAGATTTTAAGAGTAGAGAAAGAAAAGGGCATTGCCTAACTTTTGGCCCTCCTACCCTTAACTTAATGAAGGGAATAACCAAAGAGGAGAAAGACCAATACAAAGCCAACTCTAACAAAATAATCTAACCAATAAAATTCCCTCTGCTTTTCCCATTGAGTCCTTTAGATTATGAGGTAGGAGACAAAGTGTTTCTTCAAATTTCACCATGTAAAGGAATAATTTGATTTTGCAAGATGGGAAAACTAAGCCTTCAATACATAGGGGTATTATAAGATCTTAGAAAGAATCGGCCTATTGGCTTACAGGCTAGCACTGCAACTAAAGATGGCTAAGATGCATGATGTGTTTCATGTGAACATTCTTAAAAAGTATCTATCTGATTCTACACATACAATTGCAAATGATGTAAGTTATATTGAGAAACCATTGAAAATAATTGGTTATAAAATAAAACAATTACAAGATCAAAAAATCCCTTTGATTAAGGTGTTGGGGAGAAACAATTCACATGAAGAGGCCACATTGGAAACTAAAGAAAACATGAAACAACAATTTCCACATTTATTTATATGTATTGAATTTTGAGGAAAAAACTCTTTATAAAAGGGGAATAAAATGTAGCATCCTTATCCTCATTCATTAGCATTCTCACATAAACATATTCATTGCATAAATGATTTGTAATCTAACATGAATATATAAATTGGATAAATGATTATTTAGATATGTGAATTTGATAAGTATGACAATGACACTTGGATAATTGCATTTAGGGCATTTAAACACAAATGTGATGTTTGCATGATTGCATGACAAATTATCATATGTTGTGTGCATATTATAGAATTATATGTAATGGTGTTTTGAAACTTATTTAAAGTATAAGAAGCATATGGAGATTAGTAAATGGACGAAGGTGATAAAGGAGTGAAGAATAGGGACAAAATAGGAAATTAAACTTGCAACCAATAGTAGTAAGTCATCATGATTTTGTCTTATTATAGTAGGTATACAAATTGAATTTTGCTTATATTAGGAGAAGATTAAAGAGCAAAAAATATGAGTGGTAGCAAAAGAATAAGAGAGTTAAGGAAGAAAGAAAGAAAGGAGAAGATGAGGAAGAAGAAGAAGAAGCAGAAAAACTATGCTAGCTAGGAAGAAACCCTAAGCTTTAGGTAAGTGATTTTATCTTCTTTCGATATGAAATCCCTCCTTCATAACAAGTTAAACATATATGATTATTATGAATTATGGCATAATTTGAGGTAGAGCTCATGTATGGAATTTGAAGCTCAAGAGAAATAAGAGTTGATTCTGTTGGTATTGCTGTTAGAGCATATTGTTATATCCACAATTTCATAGCCCTAAAAGAGGAATTAGGAAAAGTGTAAAACATAAAATTGGTAGGTTTATGTCTCATCTAAATTATTGTTAAACAATTTTGCTTAAAATGGTGTGTACGAAGAGTTATGGCTCCTTCATTTGGACTAGTTCACTACCTATTGAAACCTCCTCAGTCTAGTTATTTTCATATATTTTCATGACCTTATGTGCTGATTTAGATAAAGTGAAAAATATGAAATTTTTAGGTTTATGTCCCCTTTAAATTTTTATAAAACATTTTTGCTAAATTTGTTGTGTGGAAAGATATATTACTCTTTGATTGTGACTGCCCTTGAACTTGTTGAAACCTCCTCAATCTCTTAATTTAGTTTTTTCAAAAATTTGATGACCAGATAATGGGAATTTAGAGAAGTACCAAACTTTAAAGTTGTGGAATTATGTTCACCTAGAGCTTTTTGCCAAATATGTCATGGTTCATGAGATATTGCTCCTTTATCATGATTAATTTTGAACCAGATTTAAGCTTGCTCACCTTGAGATGGATCATTTATTTTAATGACCTTATAGACTGATTTAGACAATGTGTAAAACATGAAAAATGTCCCTTTATTTGTTTTGTAACTTTTGGCATATCATTTTTTTTCAATTGGATTTGTATAATTTGAGATATGGCTAGGAATGTAAGACCTACTCAAACTACAATCACATCGAAATAGGGAAAAATTCAAAAATTCATCATATTTTCTGTAGGCCTTATGCTGAGCTAAATTTTGAATGTATAATTATGTGTCTAGTTTATATAGAAAAAATCAAATTATTTGGATATATATATATATATATATATATATATATATATATATATATATATATTTTTTTTTTTTTTTTTTTTTTTTTTTTTTTTTTTTTTTTTTGTTTTTTTTTTGGGTGGGGGTGAGGTGGTGGTGGAAATAAAGAATTATTATGTTAAATAATGGGGGCAACTGGAAG
>CATIWR010111015.1:0-17464 GCA_949677035.1 Omphalea diandra
ATCTTAATTGATGATATGTCAAATAATTAGCTTAATAAATATTAAAATTTTATTTTAAATAAATAGTTAGCTTAATAAACATTAAATTTTATATTATATTATATTATATTATATTATATGATGCATTAAATTATTACAACAAACATTAAATTATTGAAATAATTATATTAATATTAAATGATAATACATATATTTTTCCATCTGTTGGAAGATTAGAATTTGTATTTGAAACTGCATGATTGGCAAGTGCTCTTTCCCTTATTACCCATCCAAAATGATCCAGAAAAAAACAAGAATTTCAACATACAAAATGACAAGAAAATATTTGATTATTTCCATATGAACAAAGAAAGTCTTGAGAAAAGGTTTCAAGCTCATCTCCATTCCTTTATAAAGTTCCCTTCTTAAAGTATTAACACATATCTTTCCATAATCAAATTAGCAAATTACACATGAACCCCACTAACCAAGTGACAACTCCAAAATCAATACCCCATCAACACACTAATCCTCTGCTGTAGGGTGCACGTCAGCTTCTTCATCAACATAATCATCACCGTCGATATGATCAAGAACAAGAACTAATCCCATCGCAAAAGCTGCATTGAAGCCTGCCTTAAGGCAAAGAGAGAAAACGTCCTTACCAAGCACCACGTGTGTGGAGGCATCTACTTTGCGTTTAATCTCAGCGACCCATACCTTCTCCACATTGAATATTGTGCAACACCTGTTCGGTGAGAGGAAGAAGAAAGGAAGAAGAAAAGGGTTCGGTGAAGAAGAAAGGAAGAGGTTCGGTGAGAGGAAGAAGAAGAAGAAAATGTTTTAAGGGCAAATATGTAAATGTAACACCCTGTGTTTCTGCCAACCTGTTGAAACACCCCAATTTGGGGTGTTTTAATTTGAGGTGTTTTATTGGTTTGGGTGGGTTTGAGTTGGTTTGCCAAAACCTCTCAAACCAATCCATTCCACCCCAAACACTTCTATCCAAACACCACATTATTTTCCAAACCAATCCAAACCTACAATCCAAACAAAGTGTAAAGCTCCTTTGTCGACGTCGTCTTTGATTGTGGAAATTGTTCTACTTTAGTACGAGGAAGAGATGAATTTATGCTAGTTTTTTCATAAAAGCTTGGCAACCTATAAATACCAGTTGCCTCTTGAATAAGAATAAGATGTACCAAGAGAAAAGAGTAGTCTGTTGGTTGATTTGTGTGAAGAATTTGTGCATATTACGTTGTGGAGACATCTCATATATGCCAATAAATGTTGATGATTATGTGTACCTAAGGCTAGATAAAATTAGTGTATGTTCTTATACTTTTATGGTAGTCTCTTCTAAACATTTCTTCTGAATATATCCTTTTAGCCTGAACTTTTTTGTTCTGTTTAACTTAGTTGATTATTGGTTTCCATTTTGATTATTGGTTTCCATTTGAAACTGAAACTCAACTTAATTGATTCTTTGTTATGTTAAAAGAATATTTCATATGGTTTAATCTAATTGATGCAGTGTTATTTTCTATTGAGGCAGGTGTTATTTTCTCAAGTGTGCAATCCTTATTTTCTTGAGATAATTTGGAAAGTTGTAATAATATTTAATTGAAGAAGTTATGAAGAATTTGTAGTATTTAATTTAATTTGAATTTTATGTACTGTGCAATCCTTATTTTCTCAAGATAATTTGAAAGTTGTAATAATATTTAATTGAAGAAGTTATGAAGAATTTGTAATATTTAACTTAATTTGAATTTTATGTGCTTTGTAATATTTAGAATTTATACGAATTGTTATATTTAATTTTGAGTAGTGCTAGAAGGATCAAGTTTATCTATATCAATGGAAATAAATAGATAATTTTAGCATAAAATTTAATGTGCATTGATACATTGCTCCTTAATAGATTTTGAAATATTTTATTTATTTGAAATTTGAATTTATAATTTTTTGTACAAATCATTTATTGCATTTAGAATTTCTAGACTCTCAACTATAATATTAGTTACTTTTTTATTAATATATTAATTTATGTTTACCTTATTGACCTTCAAACTTTTTATTTAATGTGCACAAGACAATTAAAATTATTTTGACCTTCCAACTTCCTATTTAATGTGCGCAAGGTTATTGAAATTATTTTTTAAAATAAAATTCAATAATTTATAGTATTTAATGTAATATATTTTGTCAAAATTAGTTTTAAAAATAAAATTCAACAATTTATTTGTTCAAATTTTAATCCATCGATATTCATCGGTAAAATTTATTTATTGGAATTTAAATTCTTTGATTCTATCGAATTAAGTTAATCATAAAAAAATTATTTTGTTTTGACATTAAAATCTTTTGATTCTATTAACTAAATTATTTCTCAAAAAAATTAATTTTATTTGAAATTAAAATTTTTCGATTGTATCGGACTACCCTATTTCTTGGAAAAAGTAATTTCTTTGGAATTAAAATCCTTCGCTTCTATCAACTAAACTATTCATTGGTAAAATTTTTTTGAAATTTTAATCCTCTGATTCTACAAAACTAAGCTATTTGTCAGCAAAATTAATTTTTTGGAATGAAAATCCTTCTCTTCTATCGACTAAGCTATTCATCAGTAAAATTAATTTTTTTAAAAAATAAAAATCCTCTGATTTTATCAAACTCAGCTATTTAAATTTAATTTTCTGGAATTTAATCCTTCAATTTTATCATCAATTTAATTAATTATTATAATTTTTTCACAACAAGATAAAATTTTATCATATTGATACTCGCGATACCCTAATCACTTAAATTATTAGAAAAACACTTCAATAATATTAAAATCTCTTAATTCATATAATTTTTTAAATTCTTAAAATTATTAGACAAATATTAAAAATTAGAAAAATCTACGATTTCAATTATTATAATTTTTTAATACACACTTAAAATTAGGAAAATCATTGATTTTATATCATTTTTATTTTCTTTGAGAGCAAGCATAATTCAATCGAATGTTACTCGCGATGCCCTAATCAACTAAATTCTTTAAAAAAATACTAAAATTACACAAATCTTCGATTTCTTATACTTATTAAAATTCTTAAAAATTATTCGAATTTATTTAATAAACAAAAAAATTATAAAAATCTTCTTCATTTTTGTATAATTAATAGGTTTCTTAAAATTATTATAATTTTCTTAAAATAATTATTAGAATTTTAACAATAAATAAAAATTAGAAAAATCGTTGATTTCATATAATTATTATAATTTTTTTCATGACTGGACTAAATTCTATAGGATTAATACTAGCAATGCCCTAATCGCTTCAATTATTAAAAAAAACACTTCAATAAAATAATAATCTTTGAATTTGTATAAAATTTTGAATTCTTAAAATTATTAGAATTTTTCTAATAAATACTAAAAATTAGAAAAATCTTTGATTTCATATACTTAGTATAATTCTTACAATTATTATAATTTTCTTAACTCATGCTTAAAATTTAAAAAAAAATTGATTTCATATAATTATTATAATTTTCTTTAAGATCGGACATAATTCTAATGAATTGTTACTCACGATATCTTAATCAACTAAATTATTAAAAAACACTAAAGATTAGAAAAATCTTTAAATTTATATACTTATTAGAATTCTTAAAATTATTAAAAATTTTATTAAATATTAAAATTAGAAAAACATCTGCTTGTGTATACTTATTAAAATTCTTAAAATTATTCTATCGAATTAATATTCGTGATGCCCTAATCACTAAAATTATTAGACAAACATTTCAATAATAAAAAAATTTGTGAATTTTTATAATTTTTCAAAGTCTTAAAATTATTAGAATTTTCTTAATAAACACTAAAAATTAAAAAAAAAAAATCTCCACTTTCATATAATTAATAGATTTCTTTAAATTATTATAATTTTCTTAATATAATTATTATAATATTATAATTTTTTAGTAAACACAAAGTTAGGAAAATCACCGATTTTGTATAATTATGATAATTTTTTTTGCGATCAAATAAAATTCTATCAAATTGATACTCATGATGCCCTCATCGCTTAAATTATTAAAAAAAACACTTCAACATTATCAAAATCTCTGAATTCAAATGTTTTTTTTTTTGAATTCTTAAAATTATTAGATTTTTCTTAATTAACACTAAAAATTACAAATATCTCTGATTTTGTATACTTATTATAATCCTTAAATTTATTATAATTTTCTTAATATACACTTAAAATTAGAAAAATAACCGATTTTGTATATTTATTATAATTTTTTTTTGAGATCGGATGTAATTCTATTGAATTGCTACTTGAGATATCTTAATCGACTAAATTCTTAAAAAATACTAAAAAATTAAAAAAAGCATCGATTTCATATAATTATTAGATTTCTTAAAATTATTGTAATTTTCTTAATACACACTTAAAATTATTATAATTTTGTTAAAAAGAGTTCAAAAGAAAATACCATTTAGTATTACTCTTTTAAAAAAATAAAACATCATTTATTATTACTCATAAATAATAAGAAATTGGAAATTGTGCAACAATGAAAGGAATTGAATTAAGAAAGGAGGGAATTTGTGCAAAAAAGGAGAGAACTAGTGTATGAATGAAAATGATATCTTATTTTCCCCCAACACTTACAAGGGTATCATTGTTTTTATATGTTATTGATCCACATTAAATGCAAATCAAGTTAACCTACAAATCTTTTTTAATTTTTTAGAATTTGTATGAGATTTATAATATTTAGTTTTTTTTTATGAAATTTGCATGAATTTTATGAAATTAAAATTTTAATAAATTGAATTTTGAATAAAAAAGACAATCCATAAAAATGGGCTATTTATTGTTGGACCTAGCTTAGGAGGTTTGGTAAACCAAACTTGTTTTGATGATTACAAACACATCTAAAAGCTAACTCTTGTTCAAATTGATAGATATGATTTTGCAGGTATAGCAATCTTTTGATCAAAGGATTTTAGAAGAAGAGTTTTTGAAAAAACTCTGAGTATTCAAAGCCCGGTGTTGCTGCACTTCAACAAGCATTGTGACTTCATCACTGGGTATTGAAGATTGTCAATTGGCATTGAAGCAACACCCAAATGTGAGTTAGATTTTCTAGACCCTTCAACTATCAACCCTCTTATGGCACAACAGGCATTGAATGTTGCAAACACTTAAGCTTTGCCAATTGACCTTCACAATGGGCATTGCATTTTCGCTACGGGAATAGCTCATCGATACCTCAACAAGCATTGCATTTTCGTAACAAACGTTAGACCAAGTGACTTGATATGAACAAAATCCTCAAAGTCTCAACACGGGCATTGAAAAGGCATCCAGACAGAGCTAAAGGTTCTGGACCCTCTAACGGGAAATGCTAAAAAATTCAACAAGCATTGGGATCCTTTTCAACAGGCATTGAAAACATGCCAATAGCTATTGAGACACTGTAAAAAATCTTGAAAAACAGAGCATTAAGTTCACATCCTTCTAAAAATTTCAACGAGCATTATTCATATCCCAACTAGAGTTGAAGTTAAATTCCAATAAGTGTTGAGAATGTCTAATAGTTGTTAAAGGAGTTGGTGACAAAAAAAATTGAGAAAGTCAGTAGAGGAGCGTCTAGACAAATCTTTTTCTAACAGTTAGTTCCAACTGGCATTTCAATGAAATCAATGACCATTGAAATTGTATTCTCACCTAACAATAAGTGTGGAGACTGTCTAACAGGAGGTGGGTGACTATTCTATGACATAGAGTGGCAACATTCTTTCTAACGGTTAATTTTATGTCTCTACCTATAAAAGGACTCTCCCATAATAGATTTTAGACAGACAAAAAGAGAAAAACATTCATAAGCGAGTATATTGTGTTGTGTAAGCATTCTTTAATAAAGGGATGAAAACAAGTATAATCTAGCTTCAAGGGAAGATCATTGTCAAAAGCTTGCAAAAGTCATCTTCAAAATAGAGTTGAAGAATAAGCTTAAGACATCTCTTAAAACTCTACATCAAGTCAAGCATATTTTGCGAGTGTTTTCATTATTGTTTATTGCTTGAGTGAGAGTGTTCTTTCTCATGTTTTAAGCTGTAAATCCTTTAGAGAAAGTTTTTAGTTTAAGAGATCTTAATAGATCTAAAACCATTCTTATGAAAGGTTTAAGGTAGTACCTGTAAACTACTTTTAGAAACAGTTTTAGTAGCACCTGGAAGTCTACTTGTAATGACTTAATAGTGCCCAAAAACTACTATTATAAAGGTGATTGATAACACTTGAAAGCTATCTAGATAGTGAAAGGCTCTAGTGGAAGACTAGAGGAGATGACATAGGCAAGAATGTGTCGAACCTCTATAAATTGATTGTGTTGATTTCTCATTATCTTTGCACATAACTTTCATTGGTTTTTACTGACCATTGCCCTATTCAACCCACCTTTCTAAGGCACTAAGGGACAATAATTAGTATCGAAGCTTATTTTTATATCAAGGCTTAAGTGCTCAGAGTAAAGATCATGGCAAGTCATCAAGAATCACAATCAATCCACAACCTACCATTCTTTAAAAGAGACAATTATGGGTATAGAAAAAATTATACGAAAATCTTTCTAAATAGTGAAACCATGGATCTATGGGACATTGTCGAAGAAGGAAAAGAAGTTCCAACTAAATTAGTTGGAGATTTTCTTATTCCGTAAGCCTAAGAGTGAATGGACAACAGAAGAAAAGAAGGCAAATATGAAACAATAGATGAGCCATGCACGTTCTCTTTTATGCTATCCACAAATCTCAGTATGCAAAGCTATAAATGTGCACATTTGTAAAAGAAATCTGGGACACTTTGCAAACTCAGAGTGAAGGCACCAAAGAAGTTAAAAAGAAAAAATACAAATGCATACTTATTTGTATGAAACTTTTATATATTAGCCTGGTGATACCATAATTAAGATGTACAACAGGTTCATTGACCTAGTGGGCACTTTCAAAACTCTTGGGAAGTCCTACTCCAATAAAGATATGGCTGTTAAGATCCTAAGAACTCTTCCCAAGGATAAGTGGGAAGTTAGAAAGACAACTATAGAGAAGACAAATAAGCTAGAAGTCCTATCTTTAGATGAACTCATAGGAAAGCTTTTGGCTCATGAAATCACTCTTAAGAAGACATCTGAAAGCTTTAAAGTGAGAAAGAAATACTTGGCTCTAAAAGCCAAAAAGGTACGCTCTGAATCCTCTTCTTTTTCTTATTTGCTAACATCTTATTCCAGTGATGATAAGAACAACAGTGAAGATGCGTAACTTGCCTTCATAACAAACAAAGTAAAAAGATTTCTCTCAAAGAGCAAAAGGGCAAGGAGATACAAGAAAAAAAGTAGTAAGAGTAAAATCATTTTCTATAGATGCAATGAGAAAGGGCACATCAAACCAAATTGTCCTAAGGTAAAGAAGAACAAAGCTCCAGCCAAGAAATACACCTCCAATAAAGATAAGGAAGTGTATAAGGCTACTTGGGATGACACAAGTGACTCTGAACCTAATGAGGACACCAGAAAGGAGCTAACTAATTTATGTCTCATGGCAATTAAGGAGAGATCAGATGAGTCCAACAACGATATTAACAATGATGGTGAGAATAAGCTAAATCCTCTTGATTCTTATTCTAGATATGAGTTATATTCTATTATCATCAAGCTGACCATGAAAATGGAGACTCTTAATAAAGAGAATAAATCTTTAAAGGATTATGTCAAGAGTTAAGAGACTTTGGCTATGGAAGTTGAGTCTCTAGCTATTGAGAACTCTAAGCTCAGGGATAATATCAGTAAATTTACCAAAGGAAAGGAAAAACTAAACTCTATCCTTGAAGTTCAAAGGAGCCCATCCATTAAACATGGATTAGGATATAATGCTTCTAACTCTACTGCTCCTTCTACTTCCAAGACAGTCTTTGTCAAGGCTAAGGAAGTTAGCATGCCTAAACTAATGTAAATGCCAAAAGTTCCTAAAAAGGGAAATGTCAAAACCAATGGCATAAAGGCTAAGTCTCAGCCTACTCACACACAAATGAGACATGCTCCTTTTAGAGCTGACCATGCCTACATATATTATTCTTACAAGCCTAAGAGGTAAAGTCTTCAAAGGAAAAAAAAAATGGCATTATCATGGATATAAGTATACACCTTACATGAGAACCACTCTTAGACATTTAGTTTAAAGGAGTTACAAATCTCATAAACACCATGTGCATGCTCCACTTAGGAATAAGACACTTATGCACTTCAATGGTGAATGTTTTTATTATGGTATTTATGGCCACATTACCTATCATTGCCTTGCTAGAAGGCATAATGAGCATATGGTTAAAACTAACCCTTTTGAACCCAAGAAGATTTGGATACCTAAAACTTGATTCTCTTTATTTTTACAGATGTGGTTGAAATCCCAAGTTGAAAAATAAGAGTGGTATCTAAAAAGTGGGAAAGTGGATGTTCAAAGCACATGACAAGAGAAAATGAGTTTTTCACTCAATTAGAGAAAATTGAAAGACTTGCGAATGTATCCTTTAAGGACAATGGAAAGCCACAATCATTGGCAAAGGTAAAATGGGAAAGGATGTTGATTCACCCTTTTTTGATAAAGTTTTGCTTGTTGATGGACTCAAACATAATCTGCTAAGTGTGAGTTAACTTTATGACAAAGGCCTCAGAGTTATGTTTAAACCACAAGCTTGCTATGTGCTAAGGATGAGTGACAATAAAATTTTATTCATTGGTAGGAGAATTCACAACATTTATGTCATTGATTAAATTCTCTCATTAACCATGATGCAAAGTGTCTAGTATTTGTAGTGAATGAAAGTAAAACCTGGCACAGAAGGCTAGAACATGCTAGCATGAAACTCCTTAACAAGTTAAAAAAAAAGAGGAACTTAGTTGAAGGTTTGCCAGAAATCAAGTTTGCAAAGGAAGGAGGTTGTGAAGCATGTTAAAAGGAAAATAGGTAAAATCTTCATTCAAAGCCAAGATAAGATAAGCTCAACTAAGCCTTTGCAAATGCTTCACATGGATTTGTTTAGACCTTCTAGAGTGTCTAGCTTGGAAGGCATGCATTATGCATTTGTCATAGTAGATGACTACTCTAGGTTCACTTGGGTGTTGTTCCTCCCACACAAGGACTATTGTTTTGATGCATTTAAAACCTTTGCCAAGAGAATTCAAAACTAAAAGGATTTAAAAATCTCTTCAATTAGAAATGACCATAAAGGAAAGTTTGAGAATATTAAATTTTATAGCTTTTATGTTGATTATGGTATCTCACACAACTTCTCAACTCCTAGAACACCACAATAGAATTGTGTGGTAGAAAGGAAGAATAGAACTCTTTAAGAGATGGCTAAGACCATGTTGAATGAGTACAATCTTCCCAAGTATTTTTGGACTGAAGTTGTAAACACTTCTTATTATCTCTTAAATAGAGCATTAGTCAGACCCTCATTGAAGAAAACTCTCTATGAGTTATGGAACAATAGGAAGCCCGAGATTGCATATTTTATAGTCTTTGACTGTAAGTGTTTTATTTTAAACACTAAATACAACCTTAGCAAATTTGACTCTAAATTCGATAAAGGAATTTTCCTTGGATACTCTACTACAAGCAAAGCGAATAAAGTCTTCAACAAGAGAACACTTATTATTAAAGAGTCCATGCATGTCATTTTTTATGAATATGATCCCACTTCTTCGAGAATAAAAGAAGACATTGATGATCTTGCAAGTCCCATGAATGAGCTAAATATTGAAAAAGAAGGAAAGAATGTGGACAAGCCACAAGAGATGAGAAGTGAAGAAAATTCAAATCAACGACTTTTCACTCTAAATGAAGAGCAAGCTTAATTGGAAAGGGACTAGATCTTTAACAAAAATCATCCAAGAGATCTCATCATTGGTGATCCTTCAAGTCAGGTAACTATTAGATCATCATTTAGAAATGCATGCACCAATCTTGCTTTTGTTTCACTTATTGAGCCTAGGACCATAAATGAGGCCATAAAAGATGAACATTAGGTACTTGCTATGCAAGACGAACTCAATCAGTTTGAAAGGAATAAAGTATGGACCTTAGTTCCTAGACCTCAAAAATATTGCATTATTGGAACCAAGTGGGTCTTTAGAAATAAGCTTGATGAGCATGAAACCATAATTAGGAATAAGGCTTGGTTAGTAGCCAAAGGCTATTACCAAGAAGAGGGAACTGACTTTAATGAAACATTTGCTCTTGTAGCAAGGTTGAAAGCCATTAGGATTTTACTTGCATTTACATCTCATATGAATTTTAAATTATATCAAATGCATGTCAAAAATGCTTTCCTTAATGGCTACACTGATGAAGAAGTATAAGTTAAACAACCCTCTGGGTTTGAAAGCCATTGCTTTCCTAACCATGTGTTCAAGCTCACCAAAGCCTTATATGGCTTGAAGCAAGCTCCAAAAGCTTGGTTTAAAAGGTTGAGCAATTTTCTTATAAAGAAAGGGTTTTCCTAAAAGTTAGTAGACACAAAATTTTTCTCTAAAGAGAAGAATAAGGACTTATTGCTTATAAAAATATATGTAGATGATATCATTTTTGTTACCACTAATATTTGCTTATGTGAAGATTTTTCCAAAGTAATGAAATGTGACGTTGAGTATGATGGGATCACTCAAGTTATTTCTTAGATTACAAATCAAACAAGGAAAAGAGGAAATCTTCATCAACCAAGCCAAATACACAAGGGAACTAATCAAAAGATTTGGCATGGAGAACAGCAAACCATGTAAAACTCCAATGAGCACCAACATCAAGCTAAGCACAAATGAACATGGTAAGGTTGTAGATCAAAAGTTGTATAGAAGTATGATTGGTAGTCTTCTCTATCTAACATCATCTAGGTTAGACATTATGTTTAGTGTGTGTTTATGTGCTAGATATCAATATACTCCATAGGATTCTAATATGCATGTTATAAAACACATACTCAAATACCTTATTGGTACTTCTAACTTAGAACTTTGGTATCTTAAGATCTCTTCCTTTGAGTTAAAAGCATTTTAAGATGCTAATTTTGCTGGTTACACCCTAGATAGAAAAATGCTTTGGACACTTTACTTTGTGAATGTTTAGTGTCTTAGAGTACTAAAAAATAAAATTCAGTTGTTTTGTCTACTACTAAAGCTGAGTATATAGCAACAAGTCTTTGTTGTGCTCAAATCCTATGGATGAAGCGATAACTTCTTAATTACAAGGTTATTGTAAATCAAGTGGCCATCAAATATGACAACAGGAATCCCATTTAGCATTTTAGGAGTAAGCGTATAGATATAAGACATCACTTTATTAGGTATCATGTTAATAATGGTGAAATTGTATTGGAAATTTATTGATACTAACCATCAATTCAGATATTTTTACTAAACATCTTTGTGATGAAAGGATGCAATTCATCAAAAAGAGAACTTTGAATGATTTATGGAAGTACATTGAGTTAACATCAATAGGTTCTTCTCTTTCACCCTTGATGATTCATGCTTAATTATTAATTGTTTGATGATTGATATGTTGTTTGACTTGTGCTTGAAATGATTACCATTAAAGTCTTTTGACTCTATAATCTAAAGATTTGAATTATGTATTATCTTAATAAAATGTCCCTATATTAATTGAATTCATGATTATGTCATTAAGTTTGATTAATAATTTACATCAATAAAGTTTTTAAATGCTTGCTTATTTGGAAAATTCATTTTAAACTTAGCCTTGCTTTGGAAAACATGGCCAATAGCTGTTACGAGTTTGCCAATGGCCATTGTGTTATTGGTGAATTCTACACTTTAGCTTCTGTATGTTCCTAAGATCGTTGTGAATTTTCAACAATCATTGTCTTTCACCCAATGGGCGTTGCAAGTAATAACCATCGTTGAATGAAAAGCACCTGTTTGATCAAGTTAACAATCATGTCCAATGACCATTATTTTAATCATAACAGTCGTTGAACACTCCCAACAATTACAATTTTTAAAGAAACAAGGAACTCTTCAAACTTCTATATAAACCCCCCGAAACCTTAAAGTTGTCTTGCTTTTGCTTTTACTATACTTTAGCTCTCTCTCTTATATCTCTCTTTGTATTGGCTATTATTTGTGTTACTTCTCACTTGAATCATTCATCAAACACCAAACCAAATGGCACCCAAGGTTGAATCAACCAAAAGATACAAGCAACTGGCTAGGAAAAACCTACAACCCTCATAGTCAAGCTCAGAAACTGAGGAAAACCTAGCCTCAATGTTTGCACAGTAAAATAAAAGATCATATAAACCATCATCAACAACTCAATCCTCAAAGAAAATCAAATTCATCTAAAAACCAAAAGGAAAAGGGAAGGAGACAAAAATAAAGCATACTCCCCTCATCGTCTAGAAATTTCACCTCAAGATGGACAAAGAGAAAGAATTGGCTCTCAAACTCCTCAAAAGGCATATTGGGGAAGGCAAATTCTTTTAATAAACTGATATACAAAGGTACGAGTTGGCAGATCAGGTAGAAGAGTTTATGACATGGATAGGGTGGGAACTTTTTTGTCATGTAAAGGTGCCCTTATATTTGGAGCTTACAATTAAGTTTCTCACTACTCTAAAAGTTTTGGGAGGTGATTGTCATGCATACACACAAGAAGGGACCATCAATTTTAGACTCTTTGCTAAGAAATACAACTTGAGGCTAAATGAATTGGCTAAATGTTTTGATGCTACTAGAGCATCCCCCATTTTTAAAGTTGATGTAAACCAATTTTGGAAATCAATCACAAATGGGAAGAATAACTATAACAGTAATAACAACAAGGCATTAAAGATAAAAAGCCAAGCCTTAAAGATCACTCACCTATTTATAACATGAAACATCAACAACAAAGCACAATCAAATGGTAATTGCACCATCATAAACCTTTTCTATCTTTAGCTCATAAAGAATAAATAAAGAATAAACACACCCCTTTTCTTAATGTAAAGAATAAATGGTCAAGTGAACAATGGAAATGAGTTTGTGATAGGCATTACATCATTAGGATTGCAAAGTATGTGAAGGTCATTCCCTTAACAAAAGAGGAACTTGAAGCAAGGAATATTGTGTTAGAAAAACTGACACATAATGAATCCATTTGCGAGACAATGTTGTTGAGTATAAGGATGGTTCAAAGGCTTAACTCAGGCCTAATAAAGAGAATTCCAAAAAAAGGAGAAGTACCTGAACTAAAACAGGATGATGAAAAGGTTGAGAAAGCCATTCGAGTAGGGATTGATACTGTGGAAAAGACAGGTACTAGTACTCCTATTCCTGCTCTTGCTACTGCTACTTCTTTCTCAGACTTTGAGCAAAAGACCCTTAATCATCTGGCAACCATTTCTAGTGTTGTTCAAAGGGTTGAATCCTCTACCATCTCCCCTCACTAAAAGGTACAAAAACTACAAAGGGATATGAAAGATGTCAACCAAACCCTAAATTGGATAGTTTAAGGATGAAACTTTCAATCTGGAACTTCAAGTACTCCAACAAAGTCAAAGGCAGCAATTAAACCTAAGGACAAGCCTTAGATCCATACCTGCACTCATCTTCATGTTTCATATTTTCTTTTTGTTTCATTTTTTTATCTTTATTTTTTCAAAAATACTAATGTAAGGACAATATTTCTTTAATAAATATAAATATTTTCTCACCTCGTTTATTATTATTTGAGTTATCTTTGTTATTTATTTGTTTGTGTATTGTTTTTTGATAATGACAAAGGAGAAATAACTAGGTATGAGAATAAGAGGACGTAATGTAACAATCATTTTCATTCACAAATCATGATATTCGTGTTCAAAAATACATATGTTAACTAATGATCAAGACTAGTTTATTCATATATACACAATCCAACATGTATTTAATGTACATATATGTTAACTAATGATCAAGACTAGTGATCATACATTAATTTCTATCTAGATGTATCTAGATGACACATGAGGAAAGAGAGTTGAAATTCAATTGATCATATATATTTCAACCGACCACATGTGTTTCAGGTGTCTCTAAACTTTACGCGCCAATGTATCCAACCCATTCACTTCCCGTAAAAAGAGGAACAGGATTAGCAGGCTGAAAGACGAGACTGGCATTTGGAGAGACAAGGACGAAGACATCCATCGCATCATTTTCGACTATTTTGGGTTCCTTTTTGCATCCAGTGGTTAAGGTGGGGATCAGATTTTTGATCGTGTTTGTGCCGGGGTCTCAGATGAACAGAACACTTCCCTTTTGACTCCAGTTGATGCAGCTGAGGTACGCTCTGCTCTATTTAGCATGCACCCGGACAAGGCCCCGGGGCCAGATGGGATGAACCCGGCCTTTTTCCAACAGCACTGGCAAATTGTTGGTAGTGACATTGTGTCTCTTTGTCAGTCATTTTCCAGACGGGTGTGCTGCCGCTGAATCTTAACAGTACAGCCATAGTCCTTATTCCGAAGTAGTGTCCGGGAACCATGGGTGACTTAAGATCCATTGCCCCCTGCAATGTGTTTTACAAGATTGTTTCAAAGGTGATGGCGAATCGCATGAAGGAGATTCTCCCTAATATCATATCCGAAAATCAGAGTGCTTTTGTCCAGGAAAGACTAATCAAGGATAATATCCTTGTTGCGTTAGAGTTAATCGGGTTAAGACCCGCATGGGTTTTTGTCTGGACTGGGTTAATCGGGTTCTGTGTTGTGTGGAGTCTGTTTCTTTTTTGGTGCTCCATGATGGTCATGATGTGGGTTCATTTGTCCTAAGCCGTGGTCTAAGGCAGGGAGATCCGTTGTCTCCCTACCTTTTCATCATTGGCACTGAAGGTTTGAGCGCTCTGCGGAGAAGAAGAGAGGAGAGTGGTTCTCTGCATGGTTGCCGTTTAGCTAGGGGTGCCCCTTCCGTCTCTCATCTCTTTTTTGCAGACGACTGTTATTTGTTCTTCGAATCGGTGCTTCGAACTTATGAATCTGCCTTAGGTCAGACTATCAATTTCAATAAATCATCAGTTATGTTTATTGCCGATTTGGGGGATCAGGAGAAAGCTGTGTTATGTCAAGTGTTGGGGGTCCAAGGTGTATCTAATCAGGGCAAGTATTTGGGTCTCCCTTCCCTGATGGGTCGTAACAAGAAGGAAATTCTGAGTTTTGTTTAGGAGAAGGTTTGGATGAGATTTCAGGGGTGGCGTAATGAAATTCTCCTAAGGGCTGGGAAAGAAGTTCTGTTAAAAACGGTAGCCCAGGCTATGCCAAACTATGTAATGAATGTGTTCTTACTTCCCCTGGACTTTTGTCACGAAATTGAGAGGATGATGGCGGCCTTTTGGTGGGGTTCTAGCAGAGACGATAATAGAGGGATTCGTTGGATATCATGGGACCTTCTGTGCAATCCAAAAGGGTGTGGAGGGATGGGATTCAAGAAGTCGCGATATTTAAACTATGTAATGAATGTGTTCTCACTTCCCCTGGACTTTTGTTACGAAATTGAGAGGATGATGGCGGCCTTTTGGTGGGGTTCTAGCAGAGACGATAGTAGAGGGATTCGTTGGATATCATGGGACCTTCTGTGCAATCCAAAAAGGTGTGGAGGGATGGGATTCAAGAAGTTGCGAGATTTCAATCTCGATATGTTAAGCAAACAAGCATGGCAGTTTCTAACTAATCAGGACTCGTTGGTGAGCAAGCTCTTCAAAGCACGATATTTTCTATCGTGCTCTTTCTTAGAGGCGAATCTAGGCAATAATCCTAGTTTTGTCTAGCGAAGTATCCATGCCATCCAAGATATTATCAAAAAAGGATGTAGGATCAGAATTGGGGACGGCCGCAACACTTCGATTTGAAACTCGCCATGGTTACCGGGTTCGGAGGATGGGAGGGTTTTAACACCTGTTCCAGCTGGACTTGAGGATGCGGTGGTGGCTGCCTTGATGAGGGTGGGTTCTAGGGACTGGGATGTGGATTTGGTGTGTGATTTGTTTTCCACGCGGGATCGAGATCTGATTCTTGGGATTCCTCTTTCGATGAGGGTGATTGCGAATGCTTGGCAATGGCTTTTTTATGCAAACGGTACTTTTTCTCTGCGAAGCTACTATAAAGCCCTTCGCGGCGCTCTCAACTCCTATGAATCTGACATGTGGAAGGTTATCTGGGCTCTGAAAGTCCCAGCGAAGATGGTTAATTTCATTTGGAGAGTGGTTTGAAACCGATGCTTTGCAGGTTGTGGACCATATCAGAGGTCCTCATTTCAGTTCTGGTTTTCATTTACTGATTGATGATTGTAAGATTTCGTCTAAGCAATTTCGGCAAGTGGAATTTCGTTTTGATCGTCGGTCTGCGAATTGTGCTGCCCATCTGTTTGCTAAGGTGGCACAATCTTTGTCAGGTCGTTAGGAGTGGTCCCTCCTTTTGTTGCTGAAGTTCTTCTTACAGGCAGTTCTACTTAATGAAATCTTTTACTTAAAAAAAAAAAAAAATTCCTACTTAGATTTTTTTTTTCTTTTTTAAGTTTTTAAATTTCTTATTTATAAACTTTTATATGATAGTTAATTTTTTTTTAATTTCTTAGAAATTTTTCCTAGATAGGGCAATTTTCTATAAAATAATATAAAATGATAACATATAACTACATTATATCAGATTATTTGACATATGATAAATAATTATTTAAAATAAATTATATATATATATATATATTGATGATTAATGCAAGTTGCTATGTCAAAATTCTAGAATTTGTGAAAAATTAAGATTGGCAATCATAAAATGAATATAAGAATATACAATACCACTACGTGACCGCTAAATTTTACGAGTCAAACACCGGCTTTCAACTCTCGAAGGCAACATAATTAGAACATAAATTATTTATTTTTGTTGAAATTCAAACCCACGATTAAGGGCTTCTTGCTGCTGATTGCCCTGGGCCAGGATGGTTTCTTTCTTTATTTGGGTTTGTTTCAGACAAAGTCGAATAAATTAGGAATATAATGTTTTTTTTAAATAAAGGAATATACTGTTATTTCAAAATATGCTCAGCTTAGGGATGATATCTAGAATCTCAATGACAATTATAGTATTCTAGACTCAAAAATTGATCTGTGATAGAGAGGTGGGTTAAGGTCCTTTCTAAAGTGAAACACGGTATATGGTATGAAATTTTGATAAGCCAGCAGAAAGACAACGAATTTAAAATACGAACATCCAGATTGTAAATGGAAGTGCGTATCTAGCATACTAAGGAAGGAAGGAAAGAGCATTAGATATAAACCTGGTGGTACCTCACACTGGCAACTCTTTAGAAAAGTCAATTTTTTTTTTCTTTTCCAACAGAAAAGATGATTATCATTGATCATGGAGAATTGCACGAATATTTTCTTA